>WTSP01012333.1:0-12585 GCA_025331215.1 Actenoides lindsayi | reverse complement strand
TACAACTACCCATCTATTGTTGTTGCTTATTCAAAGATTAGTGAAACTCCAGCAGACATCCCATCTCCTGCCTTCAACCTGAACACTGAAAACATTTAAAACCGCCTAGTGTCAACATTTCATTATATCTATGATAGTCAAATTTTTGATAGGGAAATAATATTATCAAAATTGACTGCAGTGGGTGGCTATCACTTGACAGGCACCATGACCTATGACAACTGAGAGGCATTTAATGAACTGTGGGTGTTGATTACACAAACTAAGTTCTCTGCTCTCCCTGCAAACTGCAAATATTAATGACCTGGTTTGCTGTATAACTGATGGCCACCCGCTGCTGCATGTGCTTGTGCTATGTATGGCTTGCCGCCCCTTTGAAGAGCTGCAAATGGATGAGGCTGAAAAAACATTTATTTGAGCTGTTGAAAAAACAATGGGAGATGTGAAGGAAGAGGACAGGGATAATACAATCTTTAATAAGGCCATCTTTATTCCTACAGTGAAGATTAAAATGTACACCACAATAATCAATGTGCCAGGGGAACTGCAGGATTTCTACCCAGAATCTCTGTACAAAGGTAACAAAGTGCAATGGCTGGATGAATGAGAAATGCCAAGTCATGAACACGTAGTGAATCACTTGGTAATATCTGTATATGGCTGAATGGACTGTACTGAGATTTGAGAGAAGGAGGACATCTGGACATCAGTACTTGGCTGATTGATATTTGCCTCTGTTCAGGCAAAACAAAAATACTGCGAGTCTATATATCTCAGAATTTAGAAACCAGAATAGGATGACTTGCAGTGAATTTAACTGTCTATGATATTTCAATAATAAAGTTATCTAAATACCACTAAATAAAATTCACCAGGTTTCAAACACTACGGGCACAGATTTTTTGAAAAAAAGAAGTCAAAGTATGAGCAATTCTGATCAACAAAATTTTGAGCAGAGCTAATGTACTTCATTTCTGCACTATCTTTAAATGTGGTCATTTAAAAAAGTTGCATGGAAATAGTCAGACTATTTCTCTTTTCCAACAGAAATATCAAATTTATAATGAAGACAAATATTTTAACTGTATAAATTCTGTCTTAGTCTTACATAATATGAAACATGAATCCTGAACTTTCACATTTTTAAGACAGAGAAGGCACCTGACAAGTTCAGCTTAGTGTGAAACAGTGAATCTCCTGTTAAAAGAAAATTTATAGCAGGTTCCCATATAAATAAAGAATAACATTCTAAATCTACACTTGGACATTTAAATATGTAATGGTCTGCTTTTAGAGGAGCAATATTATTGTATTTGTTAAAAAAAAAAAAAATCAAACTCTTTGGTATTCGTGGGCCTATAGATAACTCAGAAGTACATCAAGCTTACTCGTACAAAGAAGTTATTAGTGACAGCCAGGAAAAGAAAGAAAATACAGCTGATAGAAACTAGAATGTGTGTGTATAATGCAACTTATGACAGATTACATTTTTTAGTTTTTTTTGTCACAATTTTTGATTTCCACTAAGGTACCGTTTTAGTTATGCTTGGATTCTAACAAATTTCAAGCCAGTAATAAATTTCAGTCATTAACATGAAACAGATTCAGAATATGGACTGCAGGAAGCTTACTGCTGTTTTTTAATGTTGCAAACCTGTGATGCTATTTTTTAGTTCTAACCCAGTTAAAAACTCCAAATGAGTCACCAGGAGGTTTGTATATGTGAAAGCATGAGCACTGGACAGCACTGAGCCCATGGCATCCTTGCACAGGTGTGCCTTCCACTGTCTTCCAAGAGAGCTGGCCAGCAGAATCAATCCTCCTGAGTTTCAGCTGTGGAAATGAAATACATTGTCACAGAGATTTCCCCTGATTTGACTAAATGTTGTTCACTGCAGCTTCTTCTTGAAAACAGCTTATACAATATATATATATATAAAAAAAATAATGCTTAACAACCTTTTAATTCTGAAGCTGCATATCAAGTTAGAAGAAACTCCACGTGCTCCAGGGCAAATCATAATGAAAATTCCAGGTTAAACAACATCATTTTAATAGCAAAATACTTATTTTATCCATCTCAATTGCATTTAAGCCATGGGCTTTCTATTATGATTATTTATAGTTATCATTTTGGCTGCTCTGAGCAGCAGTGTCTTGGCTTAGTTGTTTCTCTCTGCTCAGGATGAAAAATGAAGTTTGAAAGAATGTTCATTACCTTCACGGCATGTGTTGACTGCACTGATTCTTCATCTGCCAAACTGCATATGCTGGCTTCTGTCTCATCTGGAGACCTCTGGAACTAAAAGTAATTGATCAAATTAATTCTAATATAATCCCACACAGACCCTGCTACCACTGCAGCTTGTTAACCTTATATGCAAACAGTTTATTTAAACTATCTGGATGACATCATGAAAACTACCTTTAATACATCAAAAAAAACCCATGAAATGAAAGCCCATTTCAACATTTTTTCCAATATATGACTTGATTTTTTGATAGTTTTTTTCCTAAAAAATCAAAATTCAGAACCTCAGTAATAAGTGAATTAATTTCCATTCAGTTTGCCATGCTTCCCAAATTACTGGATTTTTTCCCACTCTTTTAAAAAAATCCACAACAACTTTCAAATCATCACATTCACCACAGTAGCTTTGCACATTGTACAAAGTACCAATTGAATAATTCTAGCAGGAATTTTCTGAACATTGCATTCCCTTTTCTTTCATGCTGATGATTCTCATTCCTGCAATTTGTGGACTTTAACCTCTAAATCAACTCACTCACAGATTTCTATCATTCCTTATGAACTCCAGTCCACCTATTGCCTTTCCCTAGCACCTATGTTTTTTGGGTATGCAAAACATTAAAGCAGTTCTAAAAAACTCCTTTACAGGTTTTTTCCTACTATCCTGTCTACTTCCGACTTTCATACAGGCTGTCGGGGCTAGGGTACTATTGACACCAGTGATAAATGATTCCCTGTACAATGACCTAGCATAATTTGTGAAAGACAAGATGTCTCTGATTGTGCTGTCACAGCAGAATATGTAATTTGGTATAAATGTAACTATTCATAAACTGTCAGAAACACCAAGGGTACCTAAAACAGCAGAAAGTGATTCTCATAACAAAATAAGAATGAGGACATAAGTGTGCACACGATTGGTCATGATTTATAGGTACAGAATGTTCCCCACTGCTTCAGGGTCCCAGCTGTAACTAGACACAACATGGTGAATTAAAGATAGCACAGCAGTCTTAGCTTCAAAATTTCCTTTAATTTATCACATTAGTCCAAACACTTAACCATGATGATGTCATATATATTAAATTACTTTGCATAATATTGCAAGAAAAGGAAGAACAAGATTACAAGATTATACATATATTACTAAGATCATAAAAATACAAATTCGCATCTCCCAGTCAGTTGCCCTCATCGCTGATGCTTAGATGTGTAGTAGCTAAGAGCTGTTAGACATTCTGGTACTGACTACCTCAGGGAAAATATTTAGTACTTATTAAGCATGGCTTCTAAACGGGAAGGATGAAGACTGTCATGAGAGCACTCCTAAAAGGAAAATTCATTGTCATCATGTCTTGTGATTATTATCCTATTTAATAAGCAAAAGTGTCCCTTTCACATAAACTGGACTGGTTCTTGTAGCCTTTCATGACAGCTTTATAAACTCCATGTAGTAGGCAGTTTTACCCAAACACTGCAGTTGTAGTAGAAAGAATATAACACTTGTGAAAGCTGATTTCTTCTAAAGTTGCTCTATGCTATATATTATATTCTAGTTAGGGCTAGTAGGCACAATTTCAGTAAAAGCTCTTTGTAACAGCAGGTACTGAGATGTGTACCTTTTACATAGAGAGACACAATTCTGAAATTAAGCTATTCTTTTGAGACATAGGAGCCTTAAATTCAAGTCCACACTTTACATCATTTCTCTTGCAGTAACTTAGGAGATGAATTCCACCATTTTGATAACAAAGGAGATAATATCATACTGGTGGAAAAAATACGTGATTTGTTAAAGAAATTAGAAATTGACTTGGTTTTGAAGATATTAATGCAAATAGCTGCAAAGAGTACACATATATCTGGCTATGAGGATATGCATAGTGCTCTAGCCAGTTTCTGAGGGTATCCGGATGCAAAATGCAATTTATGGTAGTTGTTTTTTAGCTTTTATTAAGCAAATACCAACTGTGGAAAGATATGGCTACATTTCTTGTATCTAAATTACCACATCTGGTTTGTGTGCTAGACTGCTACTCTATTCTTTTTTTTCTGGTTGTACTAGATTAGGTAGCCCCACAGACCTTCCTCCAAATACAGACATTCAGAGAAACCCAGTGATCCTTTATACAGGATCAAATTCCCTAAGACAATATCCTAAAACTAAAAATCGGTTATTGGAAAGCACAGTAGGTTGCCTTCTCCTAAGCCCTCAGTCATCACGAACAATGATCATAGAATCATAGAAATCACAGAATCATAGACTCATAGAATGGTAGAGGTTGGAAGGTACCTCTGGAGATCATTGAGTCCAATGCCCCTGCCAATGTAGGGACACCTAGGGCAGGCCACACAGGAACAGACCCAGGTGGGTTTTGAAAGTCTCTAGAGAAGGAGACTCTACAACCTCTCTGGGCAGCCTGTTCCAGTGCTCTGTCACTCTCACAGTGAAGAAGCTTTTCCTCATGTTGAAGTGGAACTTCCTGCGTAATGGTTTGTGACCATTGCCGCTTGTCCTACCACAGGGCACCACTGAACAGAGAATGAACCCTTCTAGCTGACACCCACCCTTCAGATATTTGTAAACCTTAGTAAGATCCCCTCTCAGGCTTCTCTTCTACAGGCTAAACAGCCACCGTTGTCTCAGCCCTTCATCATAAGAGAGGTGTTCCAGTCCCTTCATCATCCTTGTAGCTCTCCATTGGACTCTGTCTAGTATTTCCCTGTCCCTCTTGAACTGGGGAGACCTGAACTGGACACAATACTCCAGATGTGGTCTCACTAGTGCAGAGTAGAGAAGAACATTCATGGACCTGCTGGCCACACTCTTCTTAATGCATCCCAGGATAACATTGGCTTCTTGGCTACAAACTCACACTGCTGTCTTGTGGATAACTTATTACCCATGAGGACTCTAAGGTTATCCTCCATGGAGCTGCTTTCCAGCAAGTCAACCCCTAACCTGTATTGGTGTATGGGATTATTCCTCCCCATGTGTAGGACTCTATACTTGACCTTGTTGAAAGGTTTGCCTTTGTGCAGCTCTCCAGTCTGTCTAGATCTCGCTGAAAGGCAGCACAGCTTTCTGGAGTGTCAGCCACTCCTTCCAGTTTCGTATCATCAGCAAACTTGTTGAGGGTACACTCTGTCCCTCTTCATCCAAGTCACTGATGAATATGTTGAATAAGACTGGACCCAGTACTGAACACCACCATGGCTGCAGGTTGACAAGTGGAATCTGTATCACTGATCATGACCCTCCAAGCTCTATTGTTCAGCCAGTCCTGAACCCATCTCACCGTCCCCTCTTCTAACCTACATTTCCTGACCTTACCAACAAGAATGTTACGGGAGATAGTGTCAAAAGCCTTGTGAAAGTCAGAGTAGACAACATCCACTGGTCTCCCTGCATCTACCCATTCAGTCACGCCATAGTAGAAGGCTATCAGATTAGTCAGATGTGACTTCCCTTTAGTCAATCCATTCTGGCTACTCTTGGTAACCTTCTTTTCTTCCACATGCTGAGATATGATCTCCAGAATGAGATGTTCCATCATCTTTCCAGGGATGGAGGTGAGGCTGACAGGTCTGTAATTTCCAGGGCCTTCCTTCTTGCCCTTTTTGAATACTGGAGTGACATTGTCTTTCCTCCAGTCCTCAGACATGTCTCCTCTTCTCGACGATCTTTCAAAAATGATCCACTACCTAAAGAGGGAAGTATAATGACCTGTCCTCATAAACAATGCTGGTTAGGACAGTTAGAAAAAGGTATCCCTCAAGACACAGGACTAGTGGACTTCTGGCAAAATTGTATGTAGGAATCACAGCTTCCACCTCAAAGGTCCATATTAGGGTCCCTGCAACAACGGGAGTAAAACAGGCTGACATGGAAAGCATGGAGCACACTGCAACTAACCAGCCTGTAGGAGAAGCAAACCCATGTATTTTCAGTCTTATAGAGTCAAAAGGTCACTCTGTTTTATAGCTGAGAACATGTACAGGCTGGGAAAGTTCCCTACATGCCCAATGTTTCTTGATTTCCTTCCACACAGCCTGTAATTCTATATTAGTCTTTCATAAACAATTTGTGGTAGGAACAGGCACTTTCTCTTTATATCTAGTGATGCTTTAATGCTCTCTGTGTGTATAAATTTCTCTCACTTTTATAATTTTGAAAGGAAAACTAATTTCAACAGAAATTATTACTGCAATAAAAGAGTAACAGAATATTGTATTTATGGGTACATCAGTTTAAAGTTCTGCATGGATTAATCAAGAAAAATATTTACAAGAACTGCAGGAAACAAAGGAATAAGATTGTATTTTAATTTTTTCTTCGAGAAAACAGAAGCAGTATAGACTACTATTTCTGAAAGTGCCACTGGTTTATGCATCATTGCAGTTAATAACTTATTCTAGGTATTAAATCTGTCACATTCCTTTGACTTAGCATAGAATTGAAGGATTTACAGCCAGAGACCCAAATCTGACCTAGCAATTTGAAAGCATAACAGAGATATGAATCCAATTTTTCTCTGTCTAAACACTGACATGCATACCTTGTATCAGAGTGCCATCTGAACAAGTCGTATTTAATATCAGACTGAAATGATTACAAAAATGAGAGCATGAGGATCATTAAACACTCATTTGCTGAAGAGACTTCACTCCTGAAAAGAGATCGTCAACCATCTTTAGTTCATAATGTTAAAAGTCTTTTCAAAGAAAAATAAATTTGGTCTGGTCTTATTTCTCACATTCTACACCCTCACATTTTTAAAAACACCTGTATTTTCAACTTTATTTAAAGAAAAAAACCCAGCCTCATCTTTGCAGATATCTTTGTGACAGCAGCTATATTAACTACCTATTAGTAAGATCCGAATGATTACTCCCAAGTTTGGGAAGGTTTTTGAGGTTTTTTTTTTTAATATAACAGATAGAATTGTGTAATTAAAAAAAGGTGAAAGCACAATTGTGGAAATCACCTTCTGCAATGTTTTTTCAAAAGAATTACAGAACATTTCTCTTGCTAGGTTATCCTGAATTTTGCCAGTTGCAGAAATGTCTTAGATATTATAAAACACTGAGAACCAATGGCTTCTCTTGCAGATGTTAAAATATCAAACAAGGGGTGGAAGACTTTCCTGCATCATAATGCCAAGAAGAGGTGAAATTAGTGTGAAGTGGCAGCAAGGCAGAGGAATTACTTAGCAAATACATTTGTGGTCATCAGGGACCTTGTGCTTGAGCAAGCAGGAAGACAAGGAACCAGAGGAGTGTGATGAAGGAGTACATGTGCATGTTGGGAAGCCCAGTAATGGCTTTTGAAGGTATGAGCTCACTTTACAACCTTTTCCTTAGGTAAGATTTTCCATTCAAGAAGGTGGAAATGCTCTTGTAACAATAAACATATGGTCAGGCCCTCACCTCTTTCCCAAATAGTAGTGGGAGATAGGGCCATGGAGGTAACTGGGAGCATCTCCTCCCACAACATACTTGCTGGGCAGGACACAGGCAGTTATCTTGTTCCCCAGGCCATCCATGCCATCCATCAGCCATTATCTCTCTGTGGACCCAGAACCACTTCATGCCCTGGATGGTGTTGCCATGCGGAGAAGTCGGGGCTCTGGGTTGGCAGTGTTGTATGGAGTGGTTGATGGGGGGGGCTACTTCCCATGACGCTCTGCCCATGGGTTGAGCCAGCTGAAATGCCAGTGCCCAGGTATAGGGTGAGCTCCCTGAGAAGGGAAAGCAGATGAAGATTTCGATGTGTTTCAATCACATTTAGATTCCATTTCTTTGAATATCGGTTGGCCATGTCTAATCTTTTAGGATGTCTGCACATTTCCCGCCAGCAGCCAGATACTTGAAGACTAGTACAGCATCTCTTGTCAGAGTAGGGATGCCAGCCTTCTCAGTATCTTCTTGGGCTGGTAATAACAGTATCTCTTTGTTAGAGCTTTGTTGCAGCATGAGGGATGAAGTGATTTATCTTCAAACATTCAGATCGTTCCATTCATTAGTGAATGAAGTGAAAAATTCTTGATAATGCTCAAACAGGAAGAAAAACTTGGAAAGAAACTGCACCTTTCAGATTTCGGGCTCTATTTCACAATCTTCTGCTCAAGTCAATAGCTACATGAGTGTGGTTTAAATCCCTAGATTGGCAGATCTTAGACTATGTGAAAGTAAGAAGGAGGTTTGGTGACTAAATATCCAGTCTAATTTGTGGAGAGGAGAAAGAATGACTGCTAAAACAGCACCCAGGAGTAATCACAAAGCAGTGAATAGTAGAAAAGGGTGTTTTTACTCCCCATGGCTGGAAGCAACACATTTCAAATACCAGGTACAACTGCAAGGGAAGAAGTTGAGTGTGAAGTCTCAAATGTATATACACAGGAAATGAATCACTTGTTTTCCCATATATCAGTGTTTCCCCAAGTGCAATGCAAACAAGTCAGACAGCATTTTATACTTTCGGAGTTCTGGTCAAAGATGGGTGAAATATGTACAGAGTGATGAGGAATTAGGCCCTTAATAGAGTACACTATTTTTCATCACTGCTAAATTATATCTGACTTTCATTTTTAGTGTAAAAACTCATTCTTCTGATACTTCCTTAGACTCCCTAATGGAATTACTGATGTAGTCAGTAAGGCAAACAGTAACCATTTGAGTCAGAATTTCCTGGAAGACAGTTCCTAAAGAAAACATTTTTAAGGTTAGGGGATGCTGCCAGCATTAGGCACATCAAGTGATTAAATCACAGCAATGAGATTTTCCCAGAGGATCTCAGGGGTTTAATATTTGCCACTGCTAGTTCATCACGTCCATTACCTGTTTGCTGAAGGAAGTGCTAAGCTTTGCTAGGAAATGCCAACACAGTAAGGGGGTCCCTGGCTGTGTCGGAGCTTCTTGTCTCTGTACTCCACAGGCAAGAGCAGCGTATCTCTTGCTTTTTGCAAGGTGGTAGCTTTGGATGTTTCAGGCTTGCTCTCTAATTCATGTATTTGCCATTAACACAGGACTTACACGCTTACCCAACTGCTAGCAGTTTAATGGGTGGATCATGGTACTCTACTTCTGCCCAAGCTACACTAACTGTATATCACTGCTGTGCCAAACTGGTCCAATTTACACTCTCATCTCTGTAACACAGCTGTTCACTGGCCAACACTGTCATGTGTGAAGAAAATTGACTAGTGTCAATACTAGGGACCAGAGGTAAGGTTTTGTGGATGCCCATCCCAAGGCTGAGCTTCCTGGCTTAGAAGCCCTGGGTTTTTACCTACTGTAATATACTCTTTGCTCTGACTACAGCAAAAATCCTGTGATATAAAACATTACCTGAGTGCTAGACACTAAAAAGCAGCAAAATATTAATTTACCTTGTCACCTAATTGAGTCTGATTATTTTTTAAAGTATTTGGCATGTGATCAGAAATCAAGAATATTTGCTTCCTTCACTTCTTTGAAAATCCCTGTTTTCCCAAAAGGAGGCATAGCCTTGAGTTAAATTTCTTAAAACACTGTACAGAATATGGGCCTCTTTTTCCTTGTTGTATTTGATGATCCACTTGTCTAATAATGACAGAAAACTTGAATTAGAAAATCAGTGCTTCAAGCTATATTTTTTTTTCATTTAAAAGTGTTTCATTTCTGAGTATTATCACATGAATTTATTTTAATTTTTTTTTTGAATAAACAGCAACAGCTTACTATGAGCTTAGGGGAAAGTGCAGCTTTTAATTATCAACTTACTTTTTAAAAGAGCAAAAATATGATTCAGTTGCAGGACAGTATCATGTAGTAATATTGATCAGTATACATTACACAATGCTGAAAAACGCCAACATTGAGAATAGCATAAGTCACTATGGAGTGAAATTGTTTAAAAATTATTTTTCTGAGGAGAAGAGAGAAAATGTATGAAAGCAGCATAATAACAGTAATTTGCAAGTGACAATTATTTGACCCCAGCACATTGCTGTGTGATATCCAGGTAAAGAAATATTTTGTGTAGACAGTATGTGGGTTGGTGCTGAACAATTTAATGTAAACAAGAAGGGAAATGGAGAGTACCTGTAGACTTTGACACTTGGAAGACTGCTTGGATTTATATCATGTGAGATTAGATAGGTCTAAAATGGAAGCACAGAATATCCTGGCACAGGATATCCAGTGTAAGAAGACAATGTTTGTCCGATGCAACAGCTGCATTAAAGCCGTTTCTTTGCAACCTGTGAATTTCTTGTCCAAGCAAAGATGAATGTTGATAGTCTCTTTTCTTCCTTTCACTGATATGATCCTTATGAAAACCTGTTATACTAGTCTGAGAAAGGAACATGAGGACAGCCTGCATCTTAATAGGAGCAATGTGTTTCTCCAAATTGGCAGTGCTAATGAGAACTAATAACAATAAATTCACTTATGAAAACATTTAAGAGCAAGAGACAGGAAGAAGAGGGAGTGTTGCTGTCAGTCTGCTATGATAAAGCCTGAGCTGGGAGAACTCTGTTTAATCTTTTCGATTCACTTCCAGAGCTGGGCTTGAGAGAGGAACAGATTTAGATGATGAATATTTTCAAAGTACATTACGAAAAGGCTGCTGACAGTGGGATATACTTTTATTTGTGACTTTACTGATAACACACTACTAATGAATAAAAGTGAAAATAGCTCCATTGTGTGCAGCTTAATTCAAACTGCGTCTGTGCACTGGGATTATTTTGCCTTTATTGTTTGGGCTGCTAGGGTGAATTATTACTGCATATTGTTTTCTGCATTTGGGAACAACAGGAACTCTAAACCGAAGGGATCAGTCTGGATTTCACTTTTCTTTGCAATATTAAAAGTAATGCCAGGATTACTGTTGTTGTGTACTTGCAAAGTCAGTGGCTACACACTGCTAATTCCACGTGCTGACACAGACACAAGGAAGGTTTGTAGGGTGATGAGCCAGGACAATATATGCCCTTCAGCCTATAAATAGAATGGAGGTAGGTGTCATAGGAGAAAACACTGAAAGACAGCCAGATGGCAAAGAGGTCTTAGTTCAGACTCTTCCAGCATTTAGGATAATGGACTCAGAAATGGGATATAAGGTGTCAGAGGGCAAGTAATCTTCTCTGTCATCTCCTGCCAATGTTGTATGATGAAGACAGCAGTGGTGAACAAAATATATGGTCTGCATATGCATCTATTATTAAGTCATGGTTTATTATGTAATACTATATACACGATTTACCACAAATGAGAAAGAATCAGTTCAGCTAAAGGCTCAAGCAGCAATTTGCCTTTCAACCATTGCAACGTGAAAAGCTCCTCAAAATACGCCTGTGCAAAAGTTAACCTCATTCTGAGTATTAATGCTTTGCAGGATCAAATCTCAATTATAACACAGGGCTGAAGGAAATTATGTCAGAAGCAGGCATAAAGTAGGAAATAATAAAACAGAGGCTTTATAAAAGTCCAGTCTGCTTTTTTTTTGTAAATTTATTGTATTTTCATATTAAACAAAACTGATAGGTTTTGTTTAGGTTTTGGGAACATTGCCTAAGCATGTTTTTTCTTTATTCATTGGATAAATATCAAAAGAATACTCAGACAATAAACATGTAAATTAACAAAAATAAAATTACTATAAAAGATATTAAAAAATAAAATTACTAAAGGTGGTCATTAAGTCGCTATAGTTGGTTGACTGAACTACCTAGATAGAATTACAGAAAGGCAGATGCTTCTGCTTAGATACTCAACAGATTTCATGCCATCACAAGAGTGAATAGTGTCTTAAGCAGAGAATTTTTGTAAGCAATTCTTAAAAAATAAACCCCAAGTCAGGCCAATCACTATGCTACAGATCTGAGGCTTGCTTTGGGGATGAAACACACAGTCTCCCTGTATAGATTTTGCCGTGTTCATTTAGCTTTTCAGGAAACCTCTGGCAAGTACCCAGCTCATGCACATAGGCAACCAGCACTGATCAGGGGGAGCTGCAATGCTGTGGGAATCGCATGTACATAGCATCCCATTGCCTGCTCTGGACAGCTGCTTGGTGCCTGCACTTCAGAACTTCTTCTTGGGAAAAGAGAAAAGGACAGTGAATAACCTTTTGTTATCCCTGAGAATTGCAGGACAACAAAGATGGCCAGTGACCCAGGGTTTAATACTGTGACAGCAAAGAACACTGGTCTCTGACCAGAGGCAAACATTGCAAACATGTAGGCAGAAATGCTGTGCTGGCAGAATCACAGAATCATAGAATTGTCAGGGTTGGAAGGGACCTTAAAGACCATCTAGTTCCAACCCCCCTGCCATGGGCAGGGACA
>WTSP01012332.1:68800-89845 GCA_025331215.1 Actenoides lindsayi | reverse complement strand
CAGTACAGACCTAGTAGCAGATGCTGTTTAATTTGAGAGAAGGACAAGAGGGTAAAGACTTCATAATTTCTTTCTTTTTTTTTTTTTTTTTTTTTTTTTAACACCATTTTTAATTTTTTAAATTTTTTTTTTTTTTTTCAGAAACATCCTTTAAATTTTCAGCTGAACTGGGAGGCAATTTCTTGCATGAGAGCTTCATATAGATAGGCTTAAAGCAGAACAAAAAAAAAAAAAAAAATAAAGACACTAAATTACGTCCCCCTCCCCCACCTTCTCTTAATGAAGTGCTATTTTACATAGGTTATTTCAATAGAAAAGAAGGATTGACATTGCTTTAGCTTTCAGTGAGTGTTACAGCTCCCTCTGTCTCTTCTGGGTCAGGCAAGGAGGCAGGGTTTCCCCAGGTGAAAGTTGAGGATACACAGCCTTCTTGGGGGAAGACTGTCTGGGGGCCTTCAGGCTGTGTTTGGGGTGGCATTTAGGGGCTGCATTGTGCAGTTGCCTCTGGTAATTCCTGCAAGACATCAATGTTGAAGCAGTATGGTCCATTGGTGGCTTGTGTGGCAGTGTGGTGGCCTAGGCAGAGAAACCACTGTTTTCCCATGCTGGCACTCCTGTCATAAGGAGAAACACCCAGAAAACTGCAAGGGTAGACTTAACTTCCAGACAACCACTCCTACTCCCAGTTAAGTGCCCTTCAATGATGTAGGCAGGCTTGGCCCCCAGAAGGTGCTGCTCCACAGCTCACTATGGCGGGCAAGCTGGTACTGAGAGAAGGATGGGGCTACATCTCAGAGGAAAGACGTTTTGATGGCATTTTTGTTGTTACTATTATTTAAACGATCTTATTTTAATCTCAGTTAATGTCACTGAAAGTCTGCATGAGCAGAAAACAAATCCTCTGGTGATGTTTGCTGAATTAATTTTTTTTGGCAGATTTTTTTTTTTTTACTCCATGCATCAATTCACACATTTGCTTAGTTTGGGCTTTTTTTTGTGGATTGTTTTGGGGTTTTTCTTTTCACATCTTTTGAATCCTATTTGCCATTTTGCAACTGAATTGCTGGTTCTCAACCTTTTCCATCCTGCAGTCTCCCCTTCTCTAAATCAAAACTCACCATTTTCCCCTGCTGGGAACAACCCAGGTTACCCCTTGAGGAAGAACCTGGTGAGAGCAAGGTGGTCATGATCTCTGCCTGCCCATCCCACCTCCACTGGCTCCAGCTCAGAGGATGAGGAACCCTGATCTGAGTATTGGCCAAGGTAGGGTCCCTGCTTCTCCCCTACCTGCCACACCATGTACATTGAGCACACTGCTACCTTGGAAGGGGATGACTGATACAGTGTTAGTCAGACTTACAAGAAGACTTTTTAAATTAAGGATTTGCAGTGAGGTCAAGGGACCTTTTAAAGTGCTGAGGTATTTACCCTCCCCACACCTTCCTTTCCTTCCCTGCCCTGCTTTGTTCCCTTCCCTCTCCCCAGCCTTGAAATGAAACAGAAAATTATTTTTTTAAAACTGTGTCGATAATTTATGTTTAGTATAAAGGATGATTTAATGGCATCACCAAAGGTCATTTTTTTCATCTGTGTTACTACCCCAGCCCCAGAGGCTGTGCATCCCCTTTTCCCCATAACTCCACTGCCCTCCCTTTTATTCACCTCAAACATCCCTCCATCACCACCCCACCACAGCATACCACATACCAGAAACCAGCTTCAGGTTCAGCCAATGACCATTGGAGAACAGAGATTTCAAACCGAAACCTCCACTCCAAACCACCACAAACTGGAATCATTTCCACCTTGAAAATAGTCAGTTGCTGCAAATGAAAGGCAGACTCATTTCTTGAATTATGTAAAGGTTTTTTGGTTTTGTTTTTTTTTTTAAAAAGCCTTTTATACCTATTTATGTGTGCGCGTGCGTGCACCACGTGTACACAGTGGTATATGTGTGCACAGATGCACACGAATCTCTCTCTCAAATATAAATATATTGTATGTTAGAGCTGTAAATATTTCTTGGTCATGTGTCTATGTCTTCTTCAAAGTATCATATCCTCAGTGTTATGTTATCAACTCCATTTATTGATTGATGAAACTGTGTGTAGACCTGTACCCTCCTGACATAGTTTATGTAGCTCTCTCTTCTCAAATAAAGTACAAAACTACCATTAGCAGGTCCTTCTCTCTGTCTTGTTCCATGCTGAACACTCAGCTTTGATTCATAAAAGTCTATGCTGAAAATTGATGCAGTTTCCAGCTATCCCAACAATGCAGGAACCTCCAGATAATGCTTTAGGACTTGTGTATTCTTGGTCAGGCCAGCAAGTATAAAGGTTGTTAACAAAATGTCATAATCTGTAGGTGAAATACTGTCCCAGCTACAGGAAATGAAGGTCTCACTGCTGACCTTACACATTCTTCCCACCTACCCCCCCGTGCAGCCTACACCAACCATAGTTCATCCTGGTAGACACTACAAGAGTCCACGCAGCTCCTCCCCTCTGTCAGTGGGTCTCCACATCACTACATCAAGGAGCCCTCCCATGGTGCAGAAAGCTCTCCTTGACTTAAAAGGATCCAGTTGCTTTGTCAGCGTGTTGTTGGTTTGTTGCTGCAGTACCTAAACTCAACTCACCCGACTAAATCTTGGGGCTGGGAACAATACTCAGGATTATGGCAAAATGCACTGCTGTCACTCACTTCCCTTTGACTCTTGACACTGGCTTTGTGCTGAAATCACAGGGACCAGAGAATATTTACCATTGCAAGTTGAAAAAAAAAAGCCTTTACACAGATAAACTTACTGGGCAAAACCGTAAAGGTGATTTGTGAAGCAACGCTGAATTTACTGCAACTGACAGCAGACTCTACCTGCCAAGAATTTGACTGACAATTTCTATTTATTTATATCCTGCTATACAATATCTGCCTTAATGTTGTAAATTTTTCTGATTGGAATTTCACAGAGACTGCCTGGATATTTATTGATCATAAAATAATCTGCACAACCCGTTAAAGTCAAGTCAGGGAGAATGGATGCCAAAGAAATCACTCGACACGATCTGGGTACCAGTGCCCAGGTAACAGAAGATGCTCAGATGCTATTTTTACACCATTATGTGTTACTGAAAGGCAACCTTTTGAACTGCTTTTGTACTGTTTCCCGAAAGCCTCTTCTGAAATGCTTCCAAGAGCCTGGTGTTGAGTTCCTACCAGCAATTCCATATGGTCCCTGCAACATGCCTCGTTTGCAGCTCCTCACCATTGAGAAATCCCACTTTTACAATGAAATCTGGTGTTTTCACAACTGTTCACTAAGACAGCCCACAAGGGAAATGTTTGGCTCTTTCTGCAGCAATAAGACCAGTTTTGGTTTTTTCTTTTAATTATTATTTTTGGCAGGCAAAGACAGAAACACAACATTTCTGCCCACAGGGAAAAAATTGTGAAACTTGGTCCCAGATGGGAGTTCCCATATTGCCCGGTGAACACAATCTCTTACTTCACTCACAGCTTCAACTATTCAGCTTTTCAATATCTCCAAAGGATTTTGCCTCCTAAGTTTAGGCTTTTTTGTTTTTATTTTGTTTTGGTTTTGTTGGTTGGATTTATTTTTTTTTTCCTAGGGGAGACCTTTGGTCCATGGCAGAAATTACAGATGTGGGCTCTCCTTCAGTGGGTGCACACATGAGCATAATTTGGTCATAGACAAACTCACCCTTTCCCCCACAAGTCTATACATCCCACCACCAGTCCAGCACACACCTACCTGCTCACCAACAGCCTTCCAGGATGACACCCCTCCCAACTCAGTGCACACAAATATACCCCATTACTGCAACCCACCACTTTTCTGCCTACTCCTGCTCTTGTTCAACAGGAGCCTTCTCTTCTCCCTATAAATGCTGTGCTAGCTATTCATTCCTGCTGCTTTCTTAGCCCTCAAACCAGGCTGCATCCTCACTCCTCATCAAACGCAAGCTCCCTTTCATTTCTTTACATCAGAATAATGAACTAGAAGCTGATGATTTGTATTTTAGCCATATTAGCCCTGGCCAGGAAGCCTGGTGGAAAGAGATCCTTTTTATTACTGATTTAAGGCATTTATACAATAGAGACCTTTTAAAACTCATTATAAATACAATAAAGAAGAAAAACAAAACCAAGCCACCTCACAGTTTGACCAAATTCCCCAGGAGTCACCTTATTCCACCCCCTCCCAGTACCTGTTGCCATTTGTCTGCACTTATCTGAGATGAGGCGATTGCATGAGCATGCATGGAGCATCTAAGGGGCTGGGAATGAAAACACAACGAAATAAAAAGCAGCTGAAGCAGCCTACAAATGGGCTGTCAGTCTACAGGCAGATGCCCTGGATCGGACAGTATCCCTTACGGGAAGGTGGGCGAAGGAAGAACTGAATCTGCCCAGGGCTCCCTGTACTTTGTTCCTGCCACAGCCACCCTGAATCAGCTCAGGCGCACGCGGTAACCTTTTCAAGCTCCATAAAACCCTTCACAGATGTCACAGTTTAACCCCAGCTGGCAATTAAGCACCACGCAGCAGCTCTCTCACTCCTCCCCTCAGTGGGATGGGGTAAACAATCGGGGGGGGAGTAAAACTTGTGGGTTGAGATAAAGACAGTTTAATAGGACAGAAAAGAAAGGAGAAAGAATAATAACATTAATAGTATATACAAAACAAGTGATGCACAATACGATTGCTCACCACTTGCTGACTGATGCCCTGCCAATCCCCAAGTCACAGTGTCCTCTGACCAACTCTCCCCAGTTTATATACTGGGCACGATGTCCCTTGGTATGGAATGCTCATTTGGATCAGATGTCCTGCATGTCTCCCCTCGCAGTTTCTTGTGCACCCCCAGTCTCTGCTGGCAGATTATGAGAAGCTGAAAAATACTTGACTTTATTAAACACTGCTTAGTAACAACTAAAACATCAGCATGTAATCAACAGTATTTGCACCCTAAATCCAAAACACAGCACTGTATCAGCTACTAGGAAGAAAATTAATTCTACCCCAGCCAAACCAGGACAAAAGATTACCCTTTAGAAGGCAGGAAAAGCAAGCAGACACCTACATCCCCTCTGGCTGGAGGGGAAGGAGGGGTTCTGGCCCTCTCCCAGGTTGCAGAGAGAGAGACAGACGAAAGGTTAACACACGGTGTAATCACAAGGTAAAAGCACAAGGTGGGAGCAGGGGAAATTATTTCCTGCTGAATTGTGGCTGCTGCTATTCCCAGAGAAAAGCAGCAGGTATTCAGGAGCTTCTCATTAGCCAGCATGATTTCCATTAGGCTGTCTATTAACATTTTGTGGCCATAATAAACATCTATGTAATTAACACAGAAAAAGAGCCCTCTCTAGGCTAACAGAAGTGGCCAGAACAAACTGGGAATAGCACAGGCAGGCCCGTTCCTGCCTGGAAATTTCTGCAAGCAAAGGAATTGCACCTTCCATCCTTCTGAGACAAAATCCCTTGCAGAGAGTTATGTTTTAATGTTTCTGTCCTCCTAGCTCAGTCTAGGAGGACATCTACTTCTGCTTTGCAGTTGGAAAAAACAGAAACACCACATTACAGAGCGGAGTAGAAATTGTCCCTGCAAGTCCCCAGGGGAGATCCAGGACACCCCAATATTCCCTAGCCCTCTGCCACATCTCTGAAGAGCATTTTCCTGCTAAAAACTGACAGAGAAAGCAAGCCCTTAGGAACACATGCATGATGTCAGCTAGTAGATAAGCCCCAGGAGTCCCCATGTAAAAAAAAAGATAGGGCTTATTATAAATTGGGCTTGTTTATAGCCATGAAGCTCTTCAGGTCCACTGAGAACTGATGAATGATGGGGAAATCAGATACAGAGGTAAACCACAACCTTCCCAAGGCCTCAGTCACAGGCTTTCCATACGTTCTGCATCCCACCAAGGGCACAAACAACATTTCTGAGTATGGAGTTAACAGGGAGAGCTTACAGGTAGCAGTGGCTCCTCAGCAGCCCTTGACCTCCTCTCCACCAATTGCCAAAGGTGCTGCTGCTAAGCCTGTGCACAGAAGATAGAGAACACATCATTTTGACAGGGCTGCCTATCCCACCCCACCCCCATTTCAGACTCCTGCTGCTAAGAATATGTGTGCCCTTTGTCATAGCTTTGAAATAGAGGGAGACACTTTGGAATTCAATTAGTCAAACAGTTGCCACAGCAACAAAAACATATAAACTTAAATGATTTATACTCACAGACACTACTTCAAATAGGAATAAATTTAATACAGCAGCTGGGAATGAAATGCATTGTACAATAAGAGAATTGTATTTTTTCTCTCCCTGATGATAGGCCTCAAGGTCTTAATGCAATATAGATGAAAAAAGATATTTGGGCAGAAGGAAGCGGAATACATTGTGCTGTATGTACAATGCTTGCTTGGAGAGTATAACACATAATGAGCATGTACATCTAATCACAGAGCTGCGATTCTGTTTGCAGACAGCCACAGATCAAAGATTGCAGCTAGCAAATTGACTGTGTGGTTTCACTTTCTTTCTTTGGCTTTCCTCGACTGCACGAGACCTTTCCCCTCAGGACAACCACCCACCCCCTGCCCCAGGAGAAAAACAAATCTACCCTTATTCCAACAGCTTCTCCATCTACTACAGAGCCAGGTCCCAGCCTAGTAAAGTGAGATTTGTGTGGGGTTTTTTCTAGCAGAAATACTTTGATTCAAACATAATTCTGGGACTCAAATTAGAAACTAATTCCAAGAAACATGCAGGAAAATTTTTCCTCTTCAGGAAAACTGCAAAAGCTTTCATGGAAATCTAGAGTAGTCATTCAAAGTGACAGTCACCTGCAGTATTTTCACCCACAAAAAAATGAACACAGTGACTGCTACCTTCCCTACATCTCTCCTTTGACTCTGAGTTGTCCTGGAGAGAACTACAGGTATGTGGGCTGTGAGATTGCACAGGAGATAATGCATGGACAGGCCACTGGCATTAGCATCAGTGCATTCTTAGTCTGGTACGTACAAATATATCTTTTTCCAAACAAAAAAAGTTTCACGAATGAAAAGGTGATTTAGGGGCATAGAGGAGCCTTATGGTTAGTTTCCAGTAAACAGGAATTGTCCAGAAGTTGTGCAGAAATTGCCTCCTTCCTTTCTAAAGGCACAGCAGCTGGTTTAACCCAGAATTGTGGAAAGCTGTGTGCTTTCAGCTCCTCTGCCTCTTTGTTGAAGTGCCAAAGCCAGCTGCTGTCAGACCTTGGTAGTGCCTGGACCAGCAACAGCCAAGCAGTGCCTAAGAAAGTGGAGATCCAACCACTGGCTCTTCGTTTCTCCTAAGTGGAAGTTACTCTGTCTTGGGGCAACTGCTTGGAAGTCATCACCTGCACCCACAAAGCCTGATTAACATGGGCACCCACTCCTATCGATGGGAGCTGAGATTGCTAACCTCCTTGGGAGGGCTCATGCAATGTTATGAGCCATTCTATGAGATCTTTCAACCTTCTCAAGCAGACAGCATTTATAGTGGGAATAAGATCTTTATTTCCTGTCCAGCTCATGCTCGTAGCACCTTCCCTTGTGCTTTACAAGAACTTAAACAAGATGAATCCCACATGCTTTGGGACTCGTTGTGCAAAGGAAACTTCTCTGGCTCGGATTATGTATTAAGCAAACATTACAGGTGTAAGTACGAGAGGGAAAAGGCAGAAAAGTACCTTTGAGAGAAACAAAGTACTTTCTTCTAAGCATAAACAGACAAAACCACAGGCCATAGCTCTAAGAGAAGTTACAGGCTCCTCAATGTAAAAAAATATTGGGGTGAGGTTTTTATGGTTTGTTTTAGGTAGGAGGTCAAGAGTGCAGCTCAGCATTACAGTTGGCAGGTGGAGTAGAGAGTTCAGGATGCTTTGGGCACAGATTGAGATCAACACCTGCGATTCTCTTTGGCAGCTTTGGAAAGGAAAGCACGCAGATGCAGAACAACAACTAAACAAAGCTAATAATGAAATCATATTTATGTAGGCAGGAAGGAAGCTCAATTGCCAGGAGAGTACTAAATTCTACAAGTGTAAATACATACCAAATAAGTCAGCTTGACGAGATGCCAAGTTTGTTCAGCATCGTATGGCACTTCACTGCTCAAGTGCTCCTGCAGAAGGGAAACCAGGAAAATGTCAAAAGGGTCAATGGGTGAAATGTGTAGCTCCATCAGGAAACTATGCAAACAAGCTCATGTCAGTAGGATTTAGCACTGTCTTTGCAAAGTGCCTGTTGGTCCCATCACATTAAAGCACAAGCGTTCGAGAGTTCTGGCTACTACTTATCTAGAGCTCACTTCTCTCTTCACAAGCCCCACAATTTACAGATGAAGGAGCTGACACAGTGAGTTTCCCCACTTGAAGGTTCCGGATTTTAAGCACAAAGTCAGAGAAACAAAATTCTTTCATGAGGCGTGTGGTGGGGCAAGTGGGCGAGGATCTGTGGAATTTGTATGGCCAATATTTGACTACGAAAGAGCCATGACAATAAAGGAAATTAGTAGCTTTAGAGTATCTCTGAGTCGCACTCTCAGACTACACTATTCACAGACCCCAAGTCAAGGGGAGAAAAAACCCCTCCAATACAAGAATAAGCAGTACAAGTATCTCTGAAGATGTTTAGAGTGGAAATCAGAACCATCATGACATTTGGACCCTGGATCAATCTTCCACAGAGGCTGCAAAAGGTAAGATCTTAGACAGCTGAAAGATGGAGCTGAACCACAAAGTATTCAGTCTGTAACAGCAAAAGTCTTGACTCAGCTGGGAAGTCCCCTGCATCTCCCTATTCCTATGAAGGTAACATCTGTTCTGAGCTTTCCCTGCTCCATTCCTCTTTGGTACCATGGCACAGAGAACAGCAGGCTGGTATGTCCATCCCTGCTCCACTCCTTCTGGATTAGGGGACTGAGCAGTTCAGCAGCCAGCTTCCCAAGCCACAAACTACATTTATCATCATCTTTACACGCTTTTACGCAGCTGGCTCTCCTGATGATAATGTGCTCTACAGTTTCCCTTGCTGGTGTGGCTTATGTTAATACTCCATTAACATTGCTAATCAGAGACAGACTTCTGGCAGCATCTCCAGGGGATGAGCAAATGTTGTCCTATGCCTTTTAGTTTAGGCGATCAGACTTTCAGATGAAATCCATTCCCAACATCTCTGATTTCAGCAATTAAATGAGGCTGCAACATCTGGGAGCTGTTCAATGCTGGATGCATGTGGTTCCTACTGCTCCAAAATAAGTCCTTTTAAACCCCCTTTTATGCCAATCCTCAGATACATGACATTTGGAACTTTAATTCACTTGGGAAATCAAAGGCTGCTAGAAAGATGAGATGGAATCAAATCAAAGATAAAAGGTACAGAAGGTCCTGAAGGTCTAAAAGTGCAGTCGGCTTCATCCCAAGAGATGAAAACCTCAGTATGACAAACTTCAGTCACAAGAGATGAAAACTGAGACACGTGATGTGTGTCATCCATTAGAGCCTCAAGCAGGTTCACAGGGTGCCTTCTAATTGCACTGTGGCTACTGTATTTCTTATTCCCCTGGGACTTAAGCGCTGCCTTCTGGAGAAGCCTCTGGAAGGAGAGCATCAGCCAGATTTTGAGCTGATCCCACTTCCTTTGGGCATTGCTTCTTTGCTCTCCTCTTCTCTAGCATGTTCGCAGTTCAGCTTACCCCACCCATAAATGTAGATTTTATCTATTCCTTCTTACATTTCAGGAATACTTCCTAATGCCTTTCAGCTTTGCAAAAGGAGTCTAGTTTTATTTAGATTAAGCAGAATCGGGTACCATGATATATTTGGTCTCAAGAAGTTGGTGGGAAGCTCTAGCTGCATAGGTAACAGGAAGGCAACTGCTCATGAACACAATTTTCAAATCACATCAGATTTTAGGTGGACTGCCATTCTCCACAGGATTCAGAGGGTATAAAATTAATGTTTGTTTAACACAGGAAGCAAAAGCAAAGGCCTACACAGTAGAAATAACTTTATTTCCAAGAAAAATATCATAAAAGGGGACAAATGAAACACAAATATTGAGAGGAGATGTAAACCTCCCCAACTCCCTCAGCAAACCACAACAGCTGAGCAGGAGGAGGATGCAGTTAAACCAGTGAAACTGTGAGTCTGATCAGCAAATCTTTTCTCTTATTCAAACAGATACATAAATCCATTTATTGGCCAAAATTAGGATGTGCTTCCTCTTTACTTTTCCCTTTCCTCTCCCCTCACAGTCTCCCTACAGCTCATGACTTCTTGTCTTAAATGGAAGGAACTTCCATGACAGGAAGCAATGCTTGCTGGTGATTCTCAGTGATACGGATAGGAGGAGAAGAGCTCAGTTTTAACCAGCAGCTTCAGACCAGTTACATCTCACAGCAAAGCCAACATTTGTCTTTCCCAGAAAAGCCAACTCAATTTACAGAAAAAGGAGAACTCACAAATAAAGACTCTACATCAGTATCTAAATGATTAAGTGGTATATGACTCACATCCATTTGGAAAGACTTCTCCAAAGCCCTAGAGGCCACACCAGAACCTATTTAGAGGTACAGCTGAGACATGCAGTAGCTGCAGGGTTTAGTTCAAACGCTTCAGGAGTGTGGTTTCCATGCCCACTCCTTTTAAAGGTCTGAATTCCAATTTCAGCTAAGGATGTATCATGGTCACTGGAGATGGGGAAAACCGTGTGCATGCGTATGAGGTCCATGGCACATGGATACAACCTTCAGTCACTGGCTGGAAGTGAATTCTAATACATCAGCTCATTGCTATAGTAATGTGCTCTGAAGCCATTAATTAACTTGCTGCTCTCTCCATCATTCATGTCTACTTAGAAGAACTGCAGACCTGCAAAAGCTATGTGTGAAAGGCTGACATTTCCGTGGGATGTAGCTGAGCAGACCGTGGGCAGGTGCTATGAAAACTTCCTCATACAGTGCTTCAGTGCAGCTTCATTGCATCCTGTGGCATCAGACCAATGCTGCCAGAGCAGCAGCCTCTAGTTCTGCCAGACTTAGTTCAACTGCCTTCCCCTAAAAGCACTGCCACTGGGATATCCCAAATCTCACTTCCATGGTCCTTGGCTCCCCAGTCTCACATTCTACCTTAGTAGATAATGCCAATTAACAGAAGATGAATAAATGTGTAGTGAAAAAATTCTGACTGTTCCTCCTAGACATAAATTGTAATCTTTCTTCAATTTATTCCTTATTCAACTGTTTTCATCAGCCTGTTTATGAATTTCTGCCTTCTTGGACTGGAGCTTGTTCACAAGTAGTTTAATACATGTCCTCCCTATTCAGTGCCTGAGCACGAGTGAACAGCTCATTCACAGACATTGCAACTCTTCCCTGGCTGGATGAGGGTTAACTGCCTTGAGCGAGAACTGAGACCCAAAGACTAAAGATGATGTGTGCCTCCTATGCTGTTCTGCAATATTAACTATTCTGCAATTCACTTCTGTTTTGTTTCAGCAGCTTCCCTCACTGAATCATCAGAGAGCAAAATTGCTTCAAAATAATAACCGGCTACGTGGAAGGTTATTTGGAGAGGGAAAAGCAGAGTTTTACTCTACATTTACATAACTCTCAACTCACACATTTTATTTGCAGAGAAAAGTGTGCCTACACCTCTTTCTTCAGAGCCAGCACCCCAGGAGCCCACCCTCTCAGCCTGACCTCTGCTTCCTCTCTTTACAGATGAAACACCCTCCCTTATATAACACAGATATCATTGCAAAGCCTTTCAGCTCAGGAAGGGAAATTTTCCAGGTTAAGAACAGTAATGAATGGATTTTAGGCAAACTCAGGTCCCACACACCTCATCTAACATGGTGGGGTTGCTGCAAGTTAGTACTTCTGAAACCTGTAATAGACTAGTCCTGTCAAAGCATGTAACATCTCTGGCTTTGACTAACATCACTGCACACTCTGAAGCAGGTCTATCCAGTGGATAGAAAGTACATTTGTAAGATTTCCGTGGCACTTGTCTCTCTCCTTCATGCACACAAATGAATCTTAAAGTACAGATTAATATTTAAACAATCAGGGCTACAAGGATCTTCCAACCTTCCTGGACAAGAAAGTTCTTGAATGGAAAAACAGAGTGGGGAAAATGCACAAGGGAAAAAAACCTCTTTTCAAATGGGAATTTACTTTTCATTTCCGCTCCCTTTGATATAACCAGGATTAACTGCATTTCATCCCCTTCTAAAGGACACATTGGGTTCCCAGCTGTTTTTCCACTATCAATCCCTGGAGAACAAAGCTTAGGAAGTTAAATGAGTTTGGGAATCTCATCTTCGCTTTTAATTAATTTGAAATGAATGTACACTAATGACAGCACCAAAGCAAGATTGCCAAAACTTTCCCTGTCTGCATAAGGAAGGGTGAACACAAAAGAGATTGGGATCTCACCAACAGCTTTAACTCTTAGTTGCTGCAGCTACAGCCAAAACCTTGGGGTGGAATAGGGTCTGAAGGGTTCAGCCGTTGTTATCTCCATACAGTCCTGTAAGCCCTGTCCTCAAGAGTCTTGCCAGCAGGAGAGCATCTTGCTGGATTCAGACTGCAAGGAGCTGAACTGCTGTTTCCCTATTTAGAGCCACACTTCCAGCTTTTCCTGTTTGTTCTACATGAATTATGAAACTACAAATGCACTTCTAGTCTCTCACGTGGAAAACATGACCAAAAAGAGCCTGGTGAACTTATTTTCCTACCATTAGCCTCACTCATGGGTGGCAGGGCCAGTGGAATCCTAGAAGGTTACTGCTGTGTTGGTTTTTAAAGGCAGAGAGTGGGGTCATATTGAGACAGTGAGATGAGTGTTAGGTTGCTTCTGGCGCTGACAAGGTGAGCTATGGCAAGAGAGAGCGTTGGGCCAGGAATACTGAAAACCTGTGTCTGGAACTGGGAGCTGTTTAAGCTGGGAA
Source organism: Actenoides lindsayi (assembly GCA_025331215.1). Classification (NCBI taxonomy): domain Eukaryota; kingdom Metazoa; phylum Chordata; class Aves; order Coraciiformes; family Alcedinidae; genus Actenoides; species Actenoides lindsayi. Next base: position 76,837 of record WTSP01012332.1, on the reverse strand, counting down.
CAACTAACTCTAATTTTGGCAGAAAGCTTAGAGGGGTTGGGGAAGCCATTCTGCACAGACCACAACCCTCCCTGTCAGAAGTAGTAAAAGTTCAGCTCAAAGCACAATACAGAAATGGTTGAGGGAAAAGACAAGCAGGAAAGTGGACTGGATTTGCTGATCGTACAAGGAGTTTCACTTATAGCCACTCCTAGTAAATGGAAAATAGAATAGAGAGCCAGATCAGTATGGGAAATTAAGCCAAATAAGAAGAGAGGGTAATGTGAGAGAAAGGATTTGTAATCATCAATCTACGTTAAGGGTCTACAGGAGAGACCTTAAAGACTGTGGTGGGGAAAGAATGAGTTTAAACAGAGCAACTCCCACTGCCCCAATTCACTGGGAACCATTCATCCATCATACCTCTGGCTGGCCTCTCTCATTCGGAGCCTACAGCTTCACAGAAATTCGGCTCAGAACATCTGTCCCAGCAGTGTCTCCTTGCTTCACTGCAGTGCTTCTGCCCCCAGGCTCCTCCAGGCCTCCACTTTGTCCGTCCTCTCAGCGCAAGTGTAAATATAGACTGTCTTGCTGTCCTATGGAGAAAGGCAGTTGCTGCCAAAATAACAAGGTTCAGCCCAGGAATTAGGGTTACAGAGGTACCAATGACCACAGATAGGAAAGAGGAGAACTAATTAATCAAACAAGCTTTGATATTCACCTACTCTGGCACCTGTGTCTGGTTACGCAGCCAGGGGGACAGACACTTGCAGACATATATAAGCACAGGCTATAACCATAAACATCTTAAAAGACAATGCCCAAAGAAAGCTTTTATTAAGATCTAAGGCATTAGCGCCAGCCTGGCTCTGATCTGCATTTGTTTGTGCAGGTAACCAGCCTGCAGCCTGAGGTTAACCTTACAGTGCCTTTACAGATGTGGAAAGAGATTACCTCATTTAAATTAAACAAAGATTCCTATAGCTGCTGTTGTGCAATTGCTTCCCGTCTGTAATTGAGCACCAGCATATTTACACGGGGGCTTTTGTGGTTGGGCGTAAGTCGTTTGCAAGATATTTTTACTGCCTGCAAGGGAATCTCTGAGAAAGGATGAAGCAGAATGTCTTGGAATGCAAAGTACCGAGCTGGATTTTAACCACTGCACAACAGCAAATGGGTTATGCTTGGCTTTTTACTATTCAGCTGGTAGCAATAAAACGGTGCTTGGCTTACTCCTTTACAGAGCCAAGTTCTTTATCTTGAAAGAACAATAGTGAAAAAAAGGCTTGCAAAGGAAGGAGACAGCCTTCTGCAAAGTCCCCAAGACTGCCTCAGAGCTGAACACCGGGGACTTAACTCCTCTGCCTCCAGCTCCCGTGGTAGCAGCTCTCTCCCCAGTTCCTCAGTGCACCCAGGGTTAGAAAAGCTACAGTTCAGCCTTGTCTCTGGTTAGTGAGATAAGCATGAACGTGTCATTTACAGCTACTCATCTTAAGGGGCAGGGAGATAACTTCAGCTGCTTCTCAAGGCAGTGCTCACCAATAAAGTGCAGAGGGAAAGTCCTTCCAGGCAGTAACGGTGCACAGCCTTGCCTCTGCATTCTGGGAGCTCTCCACTAACCTCTGCAGAAGTACCTGACTGCATCCTTGGCAGCACTGGTATCTGGAAGGATGATGTTCACCCAGAGGCTCCTAATCTTAGCATCCACTTAAGGCAAGGAAGAGACAGGCCTCAACAGCAATGAATAAAGGGCTTCTTAAGTAAGACTGATGGGCACAGACAGATCCTCTGGTGCTCTGCTTCACCAGCTCCCAGATCTGTATCAGCATCATACATTATATGGTCGTCTTACTTCTTGGCTAGGGACACAGTCATGGTTGAGTGTTTTAATTAGCCTACTCCAGGCTATCTTGGTCATAAAGGCTCACAGAGAGAAAGATAAACATTATGCAGAAATCATGTCAATTTATAAAATATTCAATTAAAGAAAACAAACAGTATAAACTAAGATCATCAGAGCTAGATGACAGGGAAACCATCCTGCTGAGAGTCAGATGCCTCTGGCCTTGGGCAGGCTAACATATTACTTCTCTGCACTTCTTGTCCCAGAAGGGGTCAGGAAGAACAGGACCACCTGGGAGGTAAAGTTACAGAATAGGTCATTCAGCAAGTGGTTTTGGCAGCTCAGTCCAGGTCCCCTTCACCCCCTTAGGGATCAAAACACTGGTCTTCAAAGTTTTCTTCAAAGCAAGGGGAGGCACAGTCTATCTCAAGTTTATCATCATGAAGCAAAGTTCCATTTCTTTAAAACCTAGCCTCACCATTTTCAGTTCAGACATCTGTAACTCGCTGAAGTATAAAGCTGGCTTTCAGAGGCTTCTCTTGCACCCACGCCAAACTGGGACTCTCAAGCTCTGCTGAGGAAGGACTATTTTCTAATAGGGTGTGTGAAATGGGAGAAAGGATGCTGGGAACCAGAGCAGCAGCATGTTCTGCCCCTGGGGTTGGGCACACAGCTGCAGGAGCAGCAACTACATTCAGGGCTGGATCTCATAAAGGAAATGAGGAGTGGAGAAAATCACAGCATTTAGGGATGGAAAGGTCCATTTGCTCTCTCTCTCCTAGCCCACCAGTGACAGATTGCTCCCTTGTGCTTTGTCCTGTGTTTAATGACTCAAGCAACTAGGGCTTCCATTTACTCCCTCAGGGAATGACTCTACAGCTTCAGGAACTTCCATGAGAGGAAATTTTAGAATCATAGCCTGTGTTTACCCCAGTATAACTAAATGGTGTGGAAAGTGGGGATGAGGGTAAATAGTGCCTTTAGTCTATGCTGTGTCTCTGTCTCTGCCCCTTGTACCAAACCTCCCACCATCAGTGCTTCAGCAAAGTCCTTTTTGCCAGGGTGAGTCCCAACTGAGGGCTCAGCCTCTGGGCCATGGGGACCTGCCTCCTTCCCTGTCAGCCTGTAAAGATGCTGGGGCACACGCAGTCCCTCTGCGTGCACCCCAGGCAGCTACAAAGCAGCGAGTGGAGAGCTGCCTGTGCAGCTGGCCCTTGGCATTTCTTCTGCACCTTTTTCCAGCCTTTTTCCTGCAAGGCCAATGCTGTTTTCAGAGAGGGAAAGGAAGCAGTGACCCTGAGAGTATTACAAATCTCTAAACCTCTCTCTAGGGAGCGGAGAGACAGGACCGCTCTGGCCTCAGTAAGTTGCACGTTGTGTTACTATCTGAGATTCTCATTATCTCCAATGGAAGCTGTGATTTGTTTCTCAGTTCTCATTTCTCTTTGTACACAGTTGCCTCTCCTTTTAAAGGCAGCTTTTCCTAGGAGCTCTGGCCTCAAAGGTTCCTTTTTCTTCATGTGTGAATTACAGATGTCACAAACACCTCCGACATGGTGCATGATTCCTCATTCAAATGCAGACTAGCTGAGGGGGAAAACAAGTCTTTAGATCTATAGCATCCCCTGGGGATATCAGCATAGGACACACGTGTGCCAGTGATAAGCCAAACTAGACACTGGATGTCACCAGCACTCCACTGGAAACACAGAGGATGGAGCAGGTATCTGGCAGTAAAAACCTCCACTCTTAAAGCAAGCGGTCTGGTTAGCCAAAAGAAGTGTTGGCTGGGCATGAATTAACAAGGATCATCTAACATACCCTAGAACCAGAATAAATCCAGCAAAAGAGACCCAGGTGAGGTGATGAAAGAAAAAGAACCCAGGTGAGGTGATCAAAGAAAAAGATGAAAGGAGATTGATATCCTAGCTTGGAGGGAAAAACAAGACCAAGGATGGTGTAAGAATCTCCCAGATACCCAACAGTCCACAAGCCTTAACAACTGCCAAAGAAAATAGGTGGTGGGATGGAGGAGGCCATCCCTCTCCTGCAAATCCTGCACACAAACATGCCTTCAGGGCTCTCCAGAATGGAAAGGTTGTCAGTACAAATGAGAAATACCTGCCATCATGATCTGACATCTCCTAATGAAGAAAACCTACCAATGCACATCAGCACCTTCACTTCCAAGCTCATAGAAGCCTTTCACTCTTCTCCCCCAAGACCCTATGCCAGTATAAGAGAAGAGCAACCTTGACAAGATCTCAACCTGGCCGCTGTTCAGATCTCAGCATGGGAGAAGAGGAGGAGAAGACTTTGGGCAAAGTCCCAGCTAATTCTCCATGACGTCTGTGCACCGAGAGACACAGAGAGGCAAGGTTTTTGAGGAGAAGGGGATGTAACCTGTATACACCAGACCCACTATTCAATCTACAGTATCATTGAATCTGTCTGATGCTTTCTGGAAGGGTCACTACCTCACAAACACATGTTGCACAGGTGATCTGGTTGCTTCCTGCAGAAATGACTGGGATTACAGGGTGTGTTGGCAGTTTGGGTAGATGTGGTCTACACTAAGCTGCCAGACATGGAGCTTCTGAACAGGTACAGAAGTGTGGATCTTCTCAATGCCCTGCAAGACTGCAGGTAGATTCCTCTGGTCAGAGCTTAACATCACAAAATGCTGTGCAAAAACAGGGATTCACACCTTTGTGTGTACATTGACAACATCTCCTGCTGGATGGAAAGAAACAGCTCAACTGGATGGAAAGAAACAGCTTAACTGCCCGTCGCCGACTCAGCTCTGTCAACAACCAGAGTGGAGTCCCTCGTGAGTTGGCTGTGCTTTCGCAGCAAAAGATGAGATTTTGGTACCCGCCTCCCTCCCAGCTCCGCAGCAAAGATTCGGGTGGAGGCTGTGAAACACAACACAAAGCTCAGGATGACTGTGGCTTCATTCCAGTTTGGGAGGGTAAAGGCTCCCACCAAGCGTTTCCTAACATGAAAAGCCTCCTACCTGGCTGCATAACTATGTTTCTGTGTCCAGCTGCTTTGTGTGGTTGCTTGTTTCAAGCTCTCCACTGTTTAATACCAGGCTTTGCTGGAGTGCCAGGGGACACAGGCACTTGAACCGACTGCCACCCTGCTTTCTCTCTTCATAAAGGAAAGCATGGGAGTGCTTCACTGGCCTTCTAAATACAGAGGCTTGAAATGAAATTATAACATTGCTGATAATCAGCAGACCAGGGATTAAACTGATTGGGGCCCTGCCAGACCAGATTTAGCTTTCATTAAGTTCTGCCTGCAAATCAGACTTGCCCATACCCTTGCTCTCCAAGTTACAATGTGCACAGGCGCGCAGAGGGAGAGCAAAATCCAAAGTACTTTACTGTTTACAATTTTAATCCTTTCAAGGCCCGGAAATACCTGGAGTCTTAGCTACCATGCTGTCTATCCAACGTCTGCCGTTAGAAGTAAAAACCTGAAAGCAAGTCATTTACATGAGGGTTTAACAGGGATGCAGAGAAACTACAAGAGAGAGAAAGTCTGAAAGGAGCTTGTCGATCCCTATGAAATACAGCAAGAGGCTTATTTAATTTTTTTTTCTTGTGTGTGTAAATTTCCTAAACAGTTGACCTAAATGAGTTCTTACCATGATCAGATAGCCTAGGACAACAGAGTAATCCTTCTAATAGGATTACAGGCTGTGCTAAAGGAGACTTCAGGCTTTTCTGCTCTGCACTGTACTGTGTACACATAGGCACACAGATTTGTGCCCGGTACCTGCAAACCCAGCATTTGCCCTGTTCCACATCTATCCCACTCATTAGCCAGCCCTTCTCACCCCAGTTCTTGCTTTCTCTACAGTTTCTATAAAGTAGTCACCCGTCTTAGACTGAGAAAGGGAGAGGGAATAAATAAAAGAGCTGAAATCATACAAGTGGACAGAGGGGGGACTGGTATTGCCCGACACCAGCCAGCCTTCCCAGTGCTGCTCATCAAGACTTGCAGGCAACACAAAAGCTGCCGGAGCAACACATAGCAATTCAGCAGGAGATCCCACAGAGCTCTGCAGACCTCCTGGCATGCTGGACCTGCGCAAACCAAACACCTTAATAGAGGCAAACAGAGAGATATGCATCAGAGAACAAACAAAGTAGGACAGATCTACCTACCAGCTGTGGGTAGAAAGCTGCAGGGAAGTGTGAGGGAGTCTCTGCAGTGAGAAGAAGAAAAGAAAGCAATGCACACACACAAAGGGAAGTTATTTCCTAATACAGTGACTGACTGTGAGCTCCCAGAGAAGGATATAGTCAGTAGTGTCTAATGCAGTCTTTAGGCACATGCAAAGGGATGGAGAAGGTGGCTTGTAACTTCAGACTGCACGAGTGAGACCAGTGCCAGTGTGCTGATAGCAGCTTTCACAAATACATTTTTCAAAGGTTGCTAAGAAGCACTTAGAGATGTGCTGGAGAGAATTACAAAAACCAGATGCAGTGGCAAAAATACCTTGCTGTGAGGGACTAAGAGGAGCTCAATTCACTTTATCAAAAAAGATAGTTGTGGGGGATAGCAACTTAGTAGCTTCCAGCAGCAAAGGTCTCAAATATTAGAGAGGTTTCTGCTCCTACGCAGAAAGGCATAGAAAGAACCAACACCAGCAGAAAGGTTAAAGTCAGATGAACCCAAATGGTAAATCAAGCCTACATTTGCAAGAATGAAGAATAGGAAGAAAGGAGAGGTTCTCTTTCTTCCTTTTTTTTTTTTTAACGCCTTCAATTAAAACTTGGAAGACATTTGGAATTATCCCTGGGAGGCATCCTTGAGCCAAACACTTTCCTGCATTCAATGCAGGAGAAAGCAAATAAAATGCACTGCCCTACAGTATTTCAGGCTGCAGCCTCGATCAGGTAGTGGCCTGCAGACAGGTCTCTGCTGCAGGATGACTCTGTCCTGCCTGCTTTTCCCTGGGGATACTGGGAACAGCTGATCCACCACCCAAAAAACACCCAAAACCCCACCCTACTAAAACAAGTGTCTCCTCTTGTGTTCGTGCATGGACAGACACAGAGCAGTCCAGGCTCTTCTGAACATGTATAGATCTGCATCTGAGAACATGTCCCTCAACACACACCAGCTTTCATGTTTATGTCTTACCACCAAGTGTTCCGGGTCTACTTCTAGTCCTGAAGGAGCATTAAGTGACAACACTTCACAGTGCTGAAGGCTTACTTGAAGACATGGGTTAGTTCACAGTACAGTGCTCCTTGTTTTGGGCTCTCTCTTTCAGGACACATGCCAGTCTCCCAAGAATATGTGCTCATCAACCATATCACCTTCAAAGGACCCTCTGCCCAGCTCCCGGAAACCACAACCTCACCCAAGGATAGAGGAGCTGAGCTCCTCCACCTGTTACTTACCTACCAAAACTAGTTCTACAGAGAGGCTGTTTTTTCTTTTATTTATTTTTAAAAAGAGAATTAATGAAAAGCACCAGAACAGACACCCCATTTCTTTTGGCATCATGGACTTCACTTAACCAGAAACCAAAACAAGGTCTCACAGCACAGCAAAGGGCTATCAAATGAGAAGTTAATTCCTAAACCAACAGGAAAGGGAAAGAGGTCTGAAAAATTCAGAAGTGACCTGTAAAGAAGATGCTGGAGCTTTGGGTCAGCAGCTCTCCTGTGCCTGTGATTGAGTAGGTGACATAATACAGATGACTGTGGCTGCAAATTAATTGATGTTATACCCCTTATAAATCTGGACTACCTGGACAAAGCATAAGGCTCTCAGAGTAACTGAGAACTGCTGAAATATTCATAAGAATGAGATATTATTTTGGACAGCTGAAGCAGAGGATTGACTCCATTACTCCTTCCTCTCTCCTTCCTCCAAAAATACGAAAGCTGCCTCAAAAGAAGGAAGCAAAACTTTTGGTTTCCACTTTTGCAAAATGTAATTTTGAAATCAGAACTAACTTCACTTTTTGGAAGTATGTAATGCCCACAGGCTGCACAGTTTCATAGAATCATCAGGGTTGGGAGGGACCTGAAAGATCATCTAGTTCCAACCCCCCTGCCACGGGCAGGGACACCTCCCACTAGAGCAGGTTGCTCAGGGCCCAGCCAGCCTGGGCTTAAAAACTTCCAAGGGTGGGGCTTCCACCACCTCTCTGGGCAACCTGTTCCAGTGTCTCACCACCCTCATGGGGA
>WTSP01012332.1:37382-68700 GCA_025331215.1 Actenoides lindsayi | reverse complement strand
GGGGGGTGGCTGGAGCCCTTGCCAGTGAAGACTGAGGAAAAGAAGTCATGGAGGACCTCAGCCTTCTCAGCATTACTTGCCACCAGTTCTCCCATTTCCTTTCTGAGGGGGGCCACACCTTCCCCAGTCTTTTTCTTGTCATTGATATACCTATAGAAACTTTTGGTACTTCCCTTAATCTCCCTGGCTAGATTTAATTCTAACTGAGCTTTACCTTTTCTAACCAGGTCTTTTGCTGCTCAGGTAGCTTCCTTGTAAGCCTCCCATTCTATCTGTCCTTCTTTCCACTCCTTGTAGAGTTTCTTTTTGCGTGACAGCATGTCCAGGAGTGTGTGTATGCAATATATAGGTGTGTGTATATATATATATATATATAAAATAATATATAGATGTGTATAGGTGTGTATGCAATATATAGGTGTATATGCAATATATAATACAACTATGACACAGGCTAGCACCCCACAGCTTCCCCTCAGAACCACACACCCCACTCCAGCAGTGGGACCATACTAGCAATTGCTTTTGAAGGGGAAGACAAGATGAAGGCATAGGATCCCTTTTCAGATGCTGCAATAAGCCATTAAACACACTCACATGGTTGAGTTTTACTCTAACAGCTCTCACATACACAGCAGTGGAAAGCTTGGCCCTGAAGCTTAGCCATGTTTCGGAGGGGAAATGAACAAGAGGAGATTCATCACTGCCAAGAGAAGAAAGCATTGCTGGATACCTCTCCTTTCTGCAGCTCATCTCCCAGGTGAACTGAGGGTCTAACAAAGATGATTGGAGGGGAGAGGCTAGGTGAGCTGCAGTGATAACTAATCCAGGGAGGAGGAAATGAGAAGGAGAAAGGAAATGAAAAGAAGAAAACAGGTGAGGTGCTGAATTAAGAAAATCCAGGCACGAGAAGGAGCCTTCCCTTGTGGCCTCGGTGTGGTCCAGCATCTTAATCCACATCTCCCTAAGCTGGTACCCATCTAATGTGCCTCCTTAGCAGAACAGACCTGAAGTCTCCCAGCCATCTATCCCCTGTCCAACCATCCAGGCATCTCCATGCTTAGCAGCACCTACTTGCTCACACAAGACACCTTTCTCCTAGGTCTCAGCGCTAGTTATGAAAATGTCTACACAAGATATTATTTGTAAGATATTTTATGATTATATTAATAATTAAAAAGGAATCTCATCCATCTTCTTCCTGCTGCCCTGCTCTCCCCAGTACGGCTGTGGGCTGACTTGTAACATGCACTTGGGGAGCATCATGCAGGCTGGCCAAAGGCTGCCAGCTCCCTCTTCACTGATGTGTTTGCACCCTGACAAGACAGCACCTCTGTCCTTAGAGCTTCCTTGCTTCTCAAGAGCTGCTTTTCACCCTTTAGACATACAGAACTGCAGCCAGTTTCTTCACCCGCTGCCTAATAGCTATGACAAGGTAGGGATGGGGGATATTTTTGCTCATGGGCCAAGGACAAAGTAACAAGAGTAATTACCCAGAGTCTAATACACAGCTGGGTCCCCACACCAGGCTGCATGAAGTGCTTGTGCCCATCAACTACACAGTGATAACCGCTGTGGCAAGTGCACTCAGAAACAACTAACACTCTACTTTTAGCTCTGACTTATCCCACCAAGCCTTTGGCATCATGAGCTCAGAGCTAAATGAAGATTCATCCTATGCTTGTTAACAGGGACAAGGTTTGGGAATGATCCCACCATCTCCTCATCAATGGCAATGGCTAAACTCAGCACAAGGAAAGACCTGATCTCATTTCTTTTCTGGCCCATTTGAGTAACTAGGGAAAAAAGTTCAGTACCTTTTCACTTGCATGATCAATATTAATTCATTCCAAGCCCACATCTACTCCTCTTCCTCATTTCCCAGCTTCTTCTACCCATTCCAAGGCATCCATTCCAATGAGCAGCACTTGCTGTGTAACCAAGATCCAAGCCAAACCTGATCCTTTTCCAACCCTAAGCCCCAGGGCCCTTCCTGGCAGCTCCCATCAGCAGCAGGTCGATCGCAGAAAGGGTTATTATTAAAACATCCCTTTCTCCATTGTCCGGAGCTCTGCCACAGCTCTGAGCCACACAAAAGCTGCCGGCTGCAAGAATGACAGTGCTAGGTGAAAAGCTCTCCCCTCTCTGCTGTGTGATGGGTTGCACGTCCAGCAGGACCAGCACTTCAATAGCAACGTGCAGAATTTTCAAAGGCATTTGTTTATCGTGGCCATGTGCCACCATTTGACTGCCTGAAAAGCCCAGGAGGGCACCTAAACACAATATCTTCCAGAGAGTGACAGTCAGGGCAGTCATCACTTGGTATTAAGCAGACACCTTCAATACAGATGGAAAAAGACTACAAAAGAAGCATTAAACTAGTAGTTACATCCCTCTCTTACCCCGGTGCCTGTTTCAACTCCTCAGCTTGTCATTAGGGGCTGCCACAGGGGACTGTATCACAGTCGAGCAGCTCGAACAAACACAGGGAGAGAGCTGCTCCCACTCCCCCAGCATGCTGCCAGCAAAAGCCTCTAGAGCAACACAGGGCAATGGGGTAGAGCTACCAGTGCCTCTGCATCCGCCAGAGACCTCACCTTTCCCTAAAGGAGATGATAAAACCTGGGGAAGGCAGTTTCTTAGCACGAGAGAAGAAGAGTGCTGTTGTAAGTTTGCTTTTGGATTTCTTGCATAGTTCTGCAAACACACCGGTTCCCAGTTGTTCGTGATGGGAAAGGAACCATGATGGTCCCACCTTCCATGGGCCTGCTTCCAGCTACAACTTTTAAAGCTGGAAGAATTTTTTTAAAGCTCACTCTGCCTCTCCAGAGAGCCGTCCACCCACCCCACTCCAATTTTTTGGTATTATTTTCCAAGAGAAACCAAAGGCAGAAAAATTATTTTATACTAAGTTTGAGGTTTTTCCCTCCTCCTCTTCTGCTTGGGTGGAGTGGCAAACCCCAGAAAATTCTGAAGCATTCAAATAAACTTATTCCTCATATGAACACTCTGAGATGGTTTAGAGCAATGAAAAATCCTCCTATTCAGAACCTGCAGACTGTCAAAACTCCTCACAGAGCCATTTTGACAAGCTCAAACTATAAACCCTGTAAGGTTCGCTGCCCATTAATATTCTCGGATGATTCCTTCCTCTATTTGATTGTCACCAAATGCAAACATCAGTTCTTCCAGACATTCTCATGTCTTGTAATGAAAAAAAAAAACAACCTAACCCAAAAGCAGAAGACAGAAAAATAACCTGAATATCCAAGATCTTGCAAACGAGCTCTCAGTGTACCCATAACTAGATGGCATGAGTTCATCACCCTTCCCAACAACTATACAAATAAACAAAGTGTACTTTCACTCTGTTTTACACAACGAATTCTATGCACAGTGGAGTTTGAGGGCTCCAGCTTTCAGCATTACATAATTAAGCTTGCCCAACCAAAACGGACAGGGAACTAATGTCTGTGTAGCACAGTCACAGGGATCCCCCATAGGGATCTTCACCCCCCCAGGCTGGCTGAGTAAGGACATATTGGCAGCATACAGCAAGTCCTACCAGTGAATCTCATCCCATGAGCGCACCTGGAAGGAGCCTACGGGCCCCACTTTGTGCACAGCCCTGTTATATCACCTGGAAATATTTATGGAGAACAGCAGTTCTTTTTTCCATATGCTGTGAAGCACTGTGAAGATCTATGCTTTGCACTCATGAGTATTTTTAGTCAGTGTAGATGGCTGCAAGATGGACCAGAAGTATCACACGTCCCTCCTTACCCAATGGCCTGTGCTTCACAGTGAGATTTGGTTGACAGCATTAGACAGCAGCATAGATCAGTAAGGCTCTGCTCTCTGTGAAACTACATCAATAAATGTACAGCCAAGACAAGGGAGTGCCAGAACGAAAATATATATGATTAGATTCCCATTGGCTTGAAAGTTTCCCTGCACAGCACAGTCTGTCTCTGGGCTGCATCTTCCCAGCTCAGCTGAAGCAACAGATATATATTCTGTCAGGGCTTTGATATATTAAAAAAAGGGAGGTGTCCGAGTCCACTCTAATCCTGTTCATATGGCTCATTTTTAACCAGGCTTTCTCATAGAAGCCATCCCAAGGACACCTCCTCCATCCGAGTGGGGGGGACCAGCACGTCTGCAATGCACCAGTGACTGAAAAGGGGAGAAACTGTGCAGAAAAAAAGCCTTTTTTCTCTGTCTCCTCTCCCAAACATTGAGCATGACTAACTGCTACCACTGCAGCTCCAATCTAACTGTTCAAACACCAGTCCCTGTGCTAGCTGGGGAGAGCCACTGCCTGGATGCTGCAGGAACAAAAGGAAATTTCACCTGGAAGAATGAATAAAACTGATTAAAAAGTTTTAGGCCTCATGGAACATGCATAACATGCTTTATTAGAGATATTGGTGCCTATGTTTAAATACTGATGGGAAAAAAAAAAATAAAAGGTCTCTTATATAAAATTATTACCCTGTCACTTAAGTCAACAGCAGTGATACCATGATAGAAGCCAGCAGTTGTCACATTGTTTTATCACTATAATTACATCAAGAACACAGTAACTGTCTGTGAGAGATAAGATGAGGAAAGCAGCTCTTCTGAAGCTTCCTGTTAGCAGCACTGAGGTTTGCAGACTGGTTTGAGGTTTGGACATTACATTCAAGTACTGCCCTCGAGTTCTGAAGAGCCACATCACTGAGGGAATACAACCAGAGGGCTCCTCCGACTTCTCCTGCTGCTGGTGGGTTTGTAGGAGTTAAAGGTCAGTCCTTAGGATCAAAAGATACCAAATTATTGGAAATTTGCTTCTGGACCATCCTTGGGCCTCACAAGCAGCCCAGGTTCCTGAATGTCCACAGCAGGGTGGCAGGAACACCCCCACAAGGTGGTAGAGGAGAGCATTTAGCCATATGCATTGAGCAGGAATTAGCCTCTTTTCAGGTAGAAGAGATGTATACCTCAGACTATACCCACTTTGTAGCCCAAGAAAATCCTTGGCATGGAAAAGAAATTCTGTGCAGCTTGTAGAGTCACAGCAAAAAGCACTGAAAGCTCTTTTCCTGATGCCAAAATGACCCACAGTCCTGTATCTCACACATGTGCTCCCTCACCTCTCTCACATGGCCCCATCCAGATACCAAGTGGCATAATGCCTGTGGACCCCCTCCCAAAACAACCCAACACTTTCCAAATGCTTCCTTCAGGGATGTAAATGCCTAATGCATCATGAGGCTGTCACTATGTGTTGTCTTCTGCTCCCATCTTTCCTCTTTATTTGGGAATTTGCTGCAGTGAGGTTCCTTCAGGAACCTAGCAAGATCCCTGGCTCCTGTATCCTGCTGACAACTCATCTGTTTTTAACTCTCTTTCCCATGGATCCCTCTATTTATTGTAAATCATTCTGAGGCACCACAGCATACAGCACACAGTACGATGGAGCCTGGAAAGCTCCAATTGCTACAGCTTTTAGTTGTCAACTGACATTGTAAAAACAAATAGTAAAAATGAGTTTCAGAGAGTACGTACTTGTTTGGTTTGGGGTTTGGTTTTTTTGATAGTGAAAGACAAGATAGGTCACAGACTATTGTAAAAAGAAAGAAGCTGCCAAATTGGCCCAAAATCTGCTTTTTCTAGTACCCCCTTACTCAGAAATTCCTTGAATCATACAGTTATTAGGTCTTTCCACACCTGGACAAACATGATTCAGGCAACAAGTAAACACAAGACTCTTCTTCTGCATTCTGATCAAGCGTATTTTTATCGTATTTTGTTGTCTTTGATTATAGCAAGGAAAAACCCTCACAGGAGTACTAGAGTCACTTCTTTTTTTCATCCCAGAGTCACTTCTTTTCAGGGTTGGGTGGAGGTTGCCCTGCAGAGTCCAACACACAGACACCATCACCCTCAGTGGGAGCACTGATGGGAGGGATGGTCAACAGCATAGTGGGCACATGCCTGGGAGGACTAGGTTGACACTTAACATCTCCTACAGAAGATGCTGTCCACCATTCAGTACTTCACTAGTGTTAATCTAGGAAGCAGAGAAGCCCCAGGGGAAATCCTCAGTGCTGCAGGAGATGGACACAGGGACCATCTTCTCTGCCAGATGTAACGCAGTGGAAGATGGTGCTGGGGAAAACAAACCTGTTTACCGTTTACCATCCTTTCCACAAAAGTTTGAAATAAAATATCCTCTTGTCTGAAGTAAAGAGCAACAGCGCTGTTAGAGATGATCCGTCATGCCACAGAACTTTATCACAGTAATTACATCAGGAGCAGGTTTACCAGTTGAAAAAAAAAAAAAAGACAGATTACAAGAAGCAATCCACCAAAACAGCAGTGGTGTCACAGCTGAGAGATAGGCAGAGAAGAAAAATGCATTACATGGGAGCAATTGAGAATGAATTCAATGTGCAAAGGGCTACACGTTGCTAGACTGTGTTTAGTGCACTGTTGAGCATGTCAGCAAGCACAAGATTCCATTTGCATCCACACATGCACTTTTACTAATTATGCCAATGAATTTGCAGAGGGCCCTCAGAAAAGCACAGAAACACCCAGGGATTTTTCCAGGTTCCCAAAGAAATTAGCCTAATCAAAATCCCTGACAGCCATACAGGCTGGAACTGTCATGCATCATGAAAGGCCTGTGCTTGCACGTCCCTTGACACCTCATATTAACAGCACAACCATCAGACTGAATGTTTGACCTGTCAGCAGCTCAGGGAAGGGACCTCTGTTGTTTTAAAGCCTTGTGGAAGCACACAGGGGATGCTAAACTGGGATCTTGCATCGAGCCTGTTCCAGTATCGCAGGAGCAGGCACCAGTGAGACTTTCTTGCCTGCAGACCACAAGTCGTGCATCAGTGAAGCAAAATTATCTTTCTTTTTCTCTTTGTCTTTGACTCAGCAAACTCTTGAGGGGGAGCATCATACAGACCTTCTGTGATGGAATGAAGGCCATTACAGCCAATCCAGTGAGCGGTGAGGCCCCAGCAGCAATATTACTAAAAGCTATTTCATCTGCCCTAGAGTCACTCTGGTGTCTTGCTCAT
The DNA here is from genome assembly GCA_025331215.1 of Actenoides lindsayi. Lineage (NCBI taxonomy): Eukaryota > Metazoa > Chordata > Aves > Coraciiformes > Alcedinidae > Actenoides > Actenoides lindsayi. The sequence goes on along the minus strand of WTSP01012332.1, from coordinate 61,621 downwards.
CATGGAAACCTCCCCTGCTCACCTTGTGTGACCTGCCAGACATATACTGAAGGAGTCATATGTCAGAGAGACATTTGGAGGGAATGGCAAGCAGGGAAAACCACCTGGATCATGATGATCCAAAGGAGACACAGAGCAGGGAAAGCAGAGGGAAGGAACATTCAAGGCAGCACAGCTTGCTCTAGGCTGATGCATGTTCTAAGGCTTCCTACTCGGCAAAGTCAGGCTCTGCAAAACTGTTGCACATCACAAAGTGCTTGGCAAACCTGGGTATTTCCACACCACCTTCACTGAGACCTGGTCCTGGTGTGTCTTAAGAGGTCACCAAGCACGACTGTGCAAGAGCAGGATGAGAGAGCATGAATGACTGTCTTCACAAGGAGCTACCCATTCATACAGGTCATGAGTTTGACAATTGTTTGTGTGGCATCTTCTGCAGTGGTGTCCTTAACTTCCTTGGAAAGGAAGGTGCAGAATGAAGACCTGAGTGAGAAAGGCTGTTGACTTTTCTCAGGCCTGAATAACATTGCCATACAGCCTACAACAAATCATCAGTCCAGTAAAAACAAGATTCCCCTCTCTTCCCTATGCCAGACCTTAATCTTACTCTTCTAAGCGACTCTAAACAGCACACATCAGTCAGCAGTCTCCAGTCTCACCTGCTGGCTGCCTGTGATCCTGGATCCTTTCCAGACCAGCTCCAGGCCATAGCACAATACAAAGAAAACACCCACTGCTGGGGAAATTGTCCTGTTATTGTGACAGATGGGTTCACTCATAGTCCTCTGGCTTGATATTTCTGTGGTATTTCTAAATGCTGGTCAGCTAAGGATTCCCAGCCTCTTCGTACTCAATGCCCAGGAAAGCTCCCTGCTGTGGGATACATCCTAATCAGAGCTACAAAGATCCAGCCCCTCTGATCTTCAAGGCACTTTATCCTGATGCCTGAACAGAGCTCAAGGTGTGCAGAAGAAGGCACTTGCTTTTGCAAGCTGCAGCTGGAAGGCACAGAAACATGGTGTTCATGTGTGAGTAGAAATGTCATTAAACTGAAAGCAGAGACAGGGCTGGATTTGCCCAGGAAAAGAGCCCAATAGCCAATTCATCCTCTCACTGGGATGTCTTAGTTCCTGCTATTCCAGGCAACACTTCAATGGTTATGAGAAAGTCCTTCAAATAAAAGTTATTTCCTTTCTGGCAATAACTTTTAAGTGCCCAAAGAAGCTGGTAGAAAACCAGGCAGATTAGAATAGAGTGAGGACGGGTGAAAGCAAAGTTTTAGGAACAATCTGCGAAGGATAAACAGACTGGTTTTGTTACTGTCCAACCTTCTGTTTTAAAAATCATCAACGGAGCAGGAAAAAGCCTTTTTTTCTTTTTATTTTTTTGTGTATGTTTGCAAAGAGCAGAGGTGTAGGAAGATAGCTCTCTAGCAGGATAGCTGCACTATTTATTTTTTAAATATGTGGTAGACTGAGGTAGGATTTGTGACACAAGATGTCAAGTAAGTTGGGAGTATAAACAACTAGCCAGCTTTTAAAGTCAAAAAGTTAAGAAAAACCATCCCTAATAGCAGTGAAATGCACATGAGAGACTAATTCTCCAGTAAAAAAATTTCACTTATGATACCCTGCCCCAAAATGTCTTGAGATATGGTGTGGGTACTTCCCCTCACCTCCATCATCAGAGCACTGCTGCAGTTGTGGCTGGGGTTCAGGTTTGGGCTGGAGCTCTTCCAAAATCCCACTGTGCCCTGAGAGCCACAACAAGGCCTGGTGTCAGGCTGGGGCTTCATCTCCATGCCTGTATTTCACAGCCACATGTACACCAGTGTTGCTGAGGTCCCATCACTTCCAGAACAAGACTGCTAGAGTATTGGGCAGGTACTGCTTGCTGAGGCAGAGGAAAGGGCAAGTTCTCCACAGAGTTTTTTGAGAGGCAAGAGTAGGCCTGGCTCATGCAGCCACCATGTGTTTTTAACTCCAGCAGTAACGCTCACCCTAGCATTCAGATGGGTGAACACTAAAGGGCCAGATACACCAGGGGTGCACCTGCCACAAGAATGGTTTCTGCCTCCCACAAAAATCAGGCCCTCTCTAACAAAGCAGAGAGCACACTGCAGACCAAGCTACAGCTAGCCCCAGGACAGCAGGATTCATGTTCTGTCTGCAGTGAAGGACAGGTTCAAAGGCTATGAAGTGTCTCTGGTCTTCAGTGTTTTACAGCTCAAGCATTTAGCTTCTATAGTCCATTGAGCTGGTAAAAACAATGTCACATCCCCCATAACAACATCATTTGGACTGACCAACACCGTCCTGACAGCCTCTGGTCAGCGCCCAGACAGGCTGACAATATGCTTCCCGTGCACATCCTTCGACAAAAACAGAAGCTCTCAGTATCCAGGGCTTTCAAGCCAATACTTTCACTCAGGCTTTAATCTCCAAAAATCAATTAAAAGCAAAGCAAATAAACCCAAGAGATCCTCTCCCCTGGGTTTCTCTCGGCTTCACAGACAGGAGAAAAATTATCCTTCATAATATCACATTGAAAGCACGTACGGCAGATGGCTGTCACTCAGTCATTAAGTGTAGTTTTGCAATTCCACCTATCACTCTATGAACCAGGATGATTTCTGCATACTCAATGCATGAGTAACACACCGGAGCATTCTGCATCCCTTATGAAAAGCCATTATAGATAAACCAGACAGATCCCTGATAAGGCTTCAAAAGGCCTGGGTGTGTATTGCCTTCAAAAAACGTTGCCAGTCCCTTCCCAAGATAAGTCCCGCTCGAACTTGACTTGCAACCAAGCTCAGCTAAAGCTCACTTTCACACTCTAGAGCTCTGCTTCTCGTTGCTGTGACTAAACACGACGTCTCGTCTGCAAAGCAAGGATGTATGAACAGGGAAGAGGTAGAACCCAGCTCTTGCAGTCACAAAGCAAGCAGACTTTTGTGATGGCCAGATGCAAGGCACAAGTTGTCAGGCCCAGTGGGTTTTTACATGACACTAAAGCTGAGTCATAATGGAAATTTTAACTCGAGTCTTCACCTTTTGGCACTGCTAGGTGTCACCTACCACATAGTTTGCATGCAATGCTGCAAGACGGCAGTGTTGAGTCATCCCATTCATTGTATATCACGCTGTGACCAGTCTGCTGAAATCATTTTTGGGGATGTATGTCCAATTAGTTTGTGCGTCACCGTTCACAGATAGCTGCTAGCCTCAACTACGAGGGAATATTGGCCCTCCTCTCATCTGAAAAGTGAGTGCCTATTTCTTGCTGCAAGTGAACGGTCAACTAAGCCACACTGTTTGCCAAAGACTGGAGGAGAGAGGAGTGTAACCTGCGAAGGCTGATAGCGAGACTTGTATTTCATTGTCACGTTCTATAGGAAAGGTTCATTCTTCAATAACATTTGAGATAGCTGACAATTTTGTGAAAGGAGCTACTAGGACTCCATAAACTTCGCCACATTAACACAACTCCCATGCTCCTTAACACATCCATAACACATTTCTGAGCGTTCCCTTCAACAAGAGCTGCAGAGACACCAGCTTGTTAATTATACTAAGATAAAGTGGAAATTTGGCAATTAAACTCTCATTTTTTGCATATGTCCCTGCTAGGCTTTTGATAACACTGTCTGCTGCCTCAAGGCAGCATTCCCCCACACAAGATTTCCTGGAGACCCGCTGCTATGACTAAGCCTTCCATCACTGCCATGTAATCACAGGCTCACACCAGGAGGTAAAGCTGCTCAGACTCTGGCAGCCATTGTAACTTGAACTTTCCTCACAGAGCATCATAGGATGAGTTTCTTTAGCTGCTGAAAGCTCCGCAAAGCAGCTTTTAATGACTCTGCCAGCAGGAGCTGGTGGAATTTTTTGCCCCCTTCATCTAGGAGAGGTGAATCTGAAGGACCTGTATTTTTGTGTTGGGTCTGGTTGTTACTAAGGATTGATCTCCGGAAAAGGCAAAGGAGAACAAAGCTGGTAATGTCAGTTTGCTTACTTGTACACCAACAGTTTGCTCACTGAGCACACGCAAACATGCGGATAAGCACACAGCGCAAGCTGATCCCGCTTCTTGCCAGTCTCTCTCTATTCAAGTGAAGTCAGAGGCCATTAGGGTAACCCAAGCACAGTATTTAGGTTCTGCTTTACTTTTGCTAGCAAAGAATAGCCAAGCACGGAGGACAACATGAGAGCGGAAAGAGTAAAAGACACAATACAGAGTATTTTGCTACCACACTGTCTCTTCTGGTTCAAATGTTGCTGCAGCACAGAGGATTTCATTGTGGAGGTTAATGACCATTGTGGAGCAGATGGTGTGGGCCACTGGTAGGGATTAGACACAGCAAAACCCCACCCCATTCCTAGTCCCTATCATGTGCTTCTCAGTAAAGAAGGTAAACTTTGAACTGAGGCCACAGGACATCAGTGCAATCTAAGACAAAGAAAAGGCTAAACCTCTCCACATCCCAATGACAGTAAAGACCTGTTGACTGTCTAATCTTTCACAAGGTTTTATAGCAAAAGCATCAACAGTGTGGCTTGTTCCACCAGCCCAGCAATGCAAAAAGCTGTTTCTTTTTTTTTGTTACCTCTATGCAATTGCCAGCCTTTATCCAATAGTTCAGAAACAAAAGAAAGGTTCCTTTCATGCTTACTACAGAGTATTCCTCCAAAATGGCCCTCATTACAAGGGCAGTCGTAGCTTTGAGGGCAGGAACTGAGACAGATTCTCAGTTGGAGCCGTTAAGTAATGACACACTGAGGACAGTTTGAGGAAGAGGGCTGTGTTCAAAGGGAACATATTCCATTCAACTTCTCAAATAGAGTAGTACTCAGAGTTTATACTGTGGGCAAACACACACTGTCTTACCTTAAACATTATTTAATTATTTAGCTAGTTTAATCTCTTGTCTGCCTCCAGAAGATTAGCTTTTCTTTCACTTAGCCAAATTAAAATGCTTTTGTTCTTCCTCCTGCCCTCCCATCTCCTCACCTCCCACCTCCACCCATCTCCTGCTGGTCTCACCAGAGTAAATTCTGAAGTTTGAAGCTTCTTCTGCTTCCATCAGATCTGACCTCAGATGCAAGTGGTAAGCTGGGGTTGAGGAGAATGGAGGGAAAACATAGTTAAATGAACTTAGAAACATCAACTATCACAATCAGGAAGTGAAATTACTCTTTTTTAAAGATCAGGAGAAAGTGAATGGAGGATGTGAATGAAGAGATAAAGGCCTTTGGTATTGCACCAAGCGGCCATCAAGAGGCCTGACTACATTTTCATTATATCCTGATAGTCACTATAAAAGGAGAGGGCAATTCACCACCTCAGAATAATGAAGAAAAACACTCAGTTTGAATTGCCTATAAATACCCTTTACTTCGAGGCTTTGCACTGCTCAACATTTAAATGGCACTTTAAAAAGAAAATAAAGACATGAAGGAGAAGGGAAGATGTACCCTTAGGAGCCGAGACAACACACCTGGGAAAAGCATTTGCCCTATTAAAAGCTAATTAGCAACAGAAAAATAATGTTTCTTACTGTTGGGATGTCTGCAAGTGGTGGTTTGTTGCACGCAGCATTTGCTCCAGTGAAATGTGACTACATTACAGTCTGACAAGCACCTGCCTAATCTGTAACCTTCATCAGTGCCACACAGGCTGCTGGTTCCACCAGGGTTTAGCCATCTCTGTGCCCACTTCAATGCAGCAGCACTTGAAAGGCCCCCGCTGCGATCAGGGGTCTGCTGTACGAAGTGCTGTACAGAGAGTCGCTGAGAAATACTCCTTGTTCCACGAGCAAGCAGCCAAACAGGCAAGACAGACAAAAGCAAGAGGAAAAGTATCGTGAACCCTATTTTTTTTGTACAAGAAGCTGAGCCACAGAGAGGTGAGTGTGTACTTAGAACTGATCTGCTGTGCCAGTGATATAATCAACATGCCTTTGTTGTTTACCTATACATGCTAGGAGGTCCTGATGCCTTTGTGATTCCCAGTGTTAACTACACAGGCTCCCAGTCTCGTGTTTGTTCAGATCTGACAAGCATCAAACCCAGCTTCCCTCCCTCCCCCCCCACCCCGACACCTCCCACGAGTGCCACACCACCAGTAACTGTTAGAAAGCCAGCTAAATGTAAACTGAAACACACCAGTGATATTTAAACAAATATTCAAGCCCTTGTAGTCAAAGCAGAAATTAATCCTTAAATTGATCTCCAATACTGTCATTCCTAAAGCTCTCCTTGAAAGACAGCCCTGATGGGTGAGGAAGTTGGGCAGTTCTGGGATGTGATGAGTAGAGATTTTCCAGCAGTGTCACCTACCAGCTCCCTGCCGTGGCATCACACTCAGTCTAAGCATCCCTTGGGAAGCACCTCAGAGTGGGACAGGCTCCATTAGTGGGAGATTTCAGGACATTTGCAGCATCACAGGTCACACACACCTGGCCTGATATGTATGCAGCAAGATCTGCATCTTGGCTATGAAACGGGATGCTGCCTTCAGAGACATACACTGGTACAAAGCAGCTTCAAGGCAGCATCAGATTTAATGCATGAGAATGTGCTGCTCAACCTGCCTGAAGGAAAAGCCCCTCCTGTTTCACCTCAGGACACAGGGAGTTACTTGGCACTTGTAGGATGCCCTTCTATGAATCAGACTCTAGATGACTAGTGTTGTGCAAGCAGGCTCTTTGGCCATGACTTGAAATGGGCCAGAGTCAGACTTAAAAGGGATGTAAAGTACACTGTAGTAGACATTATTCTTGCTCCATCTTCCCACAACTTCCCTTTATACTATATTTGCTCCAAACAGTTTTCTCTCAGCCTGACTCAGTACCAGCAAATGCTGGACAAAAGTCTGAGATGTAGGATCCATGTTAAAACAAAGCAGTCACTGGAGTGACCTTAGTGTATGCTTCCCACTAACTCCTCTTTCCTTTCCCACATCACACACATTGTCCAAGGGAAAGTAAAATGGATCCCTCGAGATCTCAGAGACACACTTCCCTCTAGCAAAAAAGAACAGGAATTGTTACATACAGTTCAGCTCAGGATATAGGAACCAACCTGCCTGTTTTACCTAGCCCTCCCTCCATCATCTCTAACCACATCAACAGCTTCAGTCTCCTGGGAATACCCAGAAGAGCTGATAGGTCTAATAATATCAGCCTCACCTTTCTTGCCATTAATGGAGGAGCCAAGGGCTCTTATCAAGCTCAGCTCTACCTTATCACTTCCTCACTTCTTCCCTCTTGCTTCTGACATCCTCTCCTGTAGGTGTTTCACTGTCAGCTTTGCATAGCCAGATATTTTACAGACCTAATAAGAGCAGACAAACAACGTCTATGTCTGAATGATTAGCTGATAATCACAGATGTGGTCTTTGCCAAGTCTCTTTGAACACAGAAGCCCATTTCAACCTTCCTTCACCCCAGCATCCCACTGCCAAAGCCCACAAATCACATCAGTGTAAAGAACCGGTGAAAAACAAAATCCAGCTCATACCGTCTGCCTTCAAATGGCTGCTAAATAATGCAAAGAAATGAAAACAATTTGGTTTGGATGATTGATTATAGGGAAATTGCTCATACCTCCAAAGCATGGCACTTCCAATCACATCTTTGTTTCATTTGTCAGCAAAGAAATTAAGTTCCCCTCCTGGCACAGAGCCTGTGCTGTCCTGTTAGCTACGTTTGGCACACTGCGTTGCTTTGCAGCGGTTTCTTGCCCGGCTTTGACACCTCACCTTGCCCCACCAGAGCTGCCAAGGAATGACCACCTGGGATGAGAGGTTCGGCTCCAGTTCTTCAAACTACAGTGGCTCAGCTCTTCCCCAGGGCAGTCCTCCCAGCTTCTCCCAGTAAACACAAAGTGTTTGCAGCCTTGGAAAAGTTAAGAGGAGACCAGCACCTGAGGATTTACCCTCAAGAAAGGTAAATCCTTCAGGAAGGTCTCCCCTTCAAACTTGGCTTTCCCTCCTTCACCTCCACGCAATTATGCATTTTTAAGCAGAGATGTGACCTTCAGATCTTGAAAGGAGTATCAGTAACTGCCTCACACAAGAAAAACCACAGGGATGAAAGAGGTACATTTGTGTCCATAAAAAGCAGAAAACAGTCCCGCTGGTCATAAAGATACCTCTCTTCCTCTCAGCCCTGAAATCCAGCAACAAAAGGGATCTCCTAGTCCTAGACTCCACTTTGACAGGCAGTAGTTCTCTATAATCCTTTGAATTAATTTAGCAAGCTCCATTTTAAAAACAAGTTCTGATTTTTGCCCCCAGCATTCCCATTATGAAAGGCTGTTTCTGAACATTGCTGTTCTGACAGTTCAAAACTTTCTTTTAATTTCCTGCCTAATTTATGCCTGGACAGTTTAATACTCATGTTACACCAGCGCTGTTCTTTGGTTTAAAGAGTTCCCTTTCCTCCTGATGTTTGCTCCACGATGATATATTAACAGAGCTGTCACATAAGGCACAGTTAACCTAGTTTTACCACTAAAAGATAAAGACTTTATCTAATTATAGATGGATTTTTAACTCCTCAAGGAAGAGGCTGTGTTTTTATATTGTGCTTAATTCTAGATACGTATGGCAGAAAAACGTTTCATGGGATCATCAGAGGCAGAATCAGATATACTTAAATAACTATTTGTCCTAAGATATTTTTTGTGTAGCCCATTCCTAAAATTCATTAAGAAATGGGATGCCACATCTTTCCTAGACAGCCCACTTCATTGTTTTGCCCCTCTAGGGATTACAGGGATTTTCCTAATAAACATCTGAAATGATCTTCGCTATGAATCCAAACACTTGCTTCTTACACGAGTGACCACAGAACACAGCTCATCATCAGCCTTTTTGTAAGTACTATTTATATGTAGGAAGACTGACTGCATCCCATCATTTCTGTCCTAAAATGAACAAATGCAGTGCCTTCAATCTTTATTCATAGGACTTGTTCACCTAACCTCTTATCATTCACTTGTTTTGTTGGGTGTTTTTTCACCCCGGACTTTCCCTCCAAATTTCTTAATAGGTGTAGACAAAGTTTCACATCAGTTCTGGACACATACACTGGGCGAAAGCTCTGCCAGCCCAAAGCAGGCTGTAGTAATTGCCTCTCATATCTGGCAAAGAACACTCTTGTTAATACAGTATTGGATACAATTAGTTATTTTGCAATGGCATCACAGGGTTGATTCATATTCTACCTGTGAACTAGCACAACCCTGTCCTCTTCTGCCTCACTGCTGCCTCATTGTGTATTCCCTGTTTTGTGTTTGTGTATTCTGTTTTGCCTGCTTAAGAAGAGTGCTTTGCACTTGTCTTAATTTCATCTCTTCTGCTTTCAGGCAAGGTCTCTCATTTGTAAAGATTGTTGTAAGTGCTGAGCCTTTCTAACAGGGTCCCATATCTACCTGCCACAATAACAAGCAGTGTTTGAAGACCTCCAGACAACAAGGCTTTTGAAGTATCCACTGCATAAGCACACTGCCCTCCAGCACAGCTCAGCCAGGATGCAACCTCCAGACTAGTTATGTTGTTCTTTCAAGTAATATTCGGGTAAAGTTCTCATACTCCTGATTTTTAGAGACTAATTTCCCCCAAAGGGATCACGTACCTTCTCCTGAGCAACCTTCTACCACAGCATCGTCTGATGACACTTCACAAGACCTGCCTTTCAGACCTCTTCTCCAACCACCTAAACCTTCCCATCTATCACATGACACTTCTTCCCTGCTCTGTGGCCCTATGCACTGCTGTCAACACTCTAAATCAGCAACAATCTTTTTTCCTCCATTTTCCTTGAAGTACTCACATGACATTGCCCAAAGCTGGAATACACCAAGACAAACCTTAACACAGGTTTCTTTTAAAGACAGATTAAATCAGATGTGAGAAACAAACTTACCTTCTAGTCATTGCGTCCCTACAGCACAAGGTCCTCTTCTGCTCTGCTTCCTAGCAGCCATCAGTAGCTCTCTACATCCAAAGTGTCCTCCCTCCCACCTCCCCAGAGGTTGGCCAGGGCACTGAAAGCTCTCAGGAGTCTCCCAGCCTGCACTGCCTCAGGCTGAGTGTATTCAAGAACCAGGTCTCCAAAGAGAGATCTCTGTAACAGAGGGCACTCCATGAAAAAGAAGCCTGGGGCCCAGCCAATGCTTTTTAGCAGAAAAAAATAAAGCCAGAGGTCAAGAAACATGCAAAGTAAATTCTTTCACCACCCACCCTCTTTTGTTTTGACCCCTCCCCACCACTTCACAGCTCATTTTTGTCAGGAAAGGCAGGGACCTTTAAAATTAGGGTGTTGTGAAGAAAAGAGTTTTCTAAATTTTATTTCCCCAAAGGACACAGCCCTGTCCTGGCATGCTTTCACCTGAGGATTTCAAAGCACATCTCAGGACTGTTACCTCCCTTGGCACTCTACTGAGGTATGGGGACATTATAGCTTGTGTACAAAGTATGAAGAGGTTGCCTCAGGCCATTCCTTTTGGAGGCCATGAGACCAACAGAAAGCTGATGAGCATCCAGCTTAGAAGGGCCACTGAGCTCAGAAGCAGAACTGGCATGACAACAGGTTTAAAGCGGAACATAATACACATTAAGAATTGGACTTAATGTTTATAAATATGTAAAGGGCGAGTGTCAGGAGGATGGAGTCAGGCTTTTCTCAGTGACATCCAATGACAGGACAAGGGGCAACGGGTGCAAGCTGGAACATGGGAGGTTCCATGTAAACATAAGGAGAAACTTTTTCACAGTGAAGGTGACAGACACTGGAACAGGCTGCCCAGGGAGGCTGTGGAGTCTCCTTCTCTGAAGACTTTCAAGACCCACTTGGATATGTTCCTGTGTGACCTGATCTAGGTGATCCTGCTCTGGCAGGGTGGTTGGACTAGATGATCTTGCAAGATCCCTTCCAACCCCTAACATTCTATGATTCTGTGACTTGGCCTATCAGTCCTCTTGGGAATGGCTGTGTCTGCTCAGGCAGTGGGGGAGTTAGAGGCTGGGCTATTGTGTTCTTGTACTCCTAGAGAGGCCTTCATTGCACAAGGAAAGCCTCTAGGGAAGGACTGTGGCTATCAGCTGGTTATCAACCAAATGATAAAAAACAAAAATGCTAGGGCAGCTTGGTGCTGGTGTTCACATGCCTGTAACAAGGGAGAGCAAGCCGTGTATCAGCAGAAGTGCTGGACTAAATGGAGCAAAATGAAATCAGGTAGCGCTGCTGCTCCTTGTAAGAGAGTGATCCTTCAGGATTTGGCTGGAAAGCTGCTCTGAACCATGACCGTGGACAGAATGCTGATTCCAAGCCCAGCTTTTCTCACCCGTTGGCATTTTCCAAATGGCATTTTCTTGTGCTTGCTCAAGCACGGAGCAAGCCTTCCTCCTCTCCCCCTGGAGCTGCCTGCTCTTGTTCTCACGTCTGCTCCCCATTCGCACTAACTCAGGGCAGGATCTTTCCTGCTTGCCAGAGGTGTGAAGCCAATGTAAATTACTTTCCCTTTTGCATTGAGGGAAAGTCTTATTATCAACCTGTCAGATCTAGACAGCTGCCAAGATTCTTTATAAGAAGAATTAAATCAGACTCAATCTCAACAGATAGATTCTTGTCCTTCTTTAGGAGGCCCCATGCAGGGCTCTGGCCTTTGCCAGCAGCAGCAGTGTAGATCAGCAATTTTTTTCTCTCTCAGCTTTATCAGTCAAAGCCAAGCATGTGGGAGAAACTGCAGCAGCATAAAACAGTCCACTATCATCAAACAGTAGGTCATAAGAAAATTGTTTCCCAGGCGTTTAGCCAGAAACATCTCACAATGAGCCACCAAAGGAATTACTTGGTTTCACCCTTGAAATGCTGCCCTCTCCAATATTAGAAATTGGTGGCCAGTAGAGATCAGCAAAGCCCCCAGAGTAGTTGGTATGCCAAAAGAAGACAAGACAATACCCCTCACAGATAAAAGAAATGAACAGGGAATTTTGCAGGATAGAAAGACTATCTGCTTGGCAATTCAGCCAAGACACTGGAAAGAAAAACATCTTCCCCTCTCTGGCTTGGTAGGTTCCCTTGACATATCATGCACTCCAAAGTGGAAGTGGTGGTTCTGGCACTGCTGTGGCAGTGGTCAGGTAAATTATAACCATTGTTTCTGTGGGATGCTCATTTGCTCAGTTGAATTCCCAAGCACTGAGTTTCAACATATTTGCTTGTGTTATGAGGCCTGCTTGGTTTGTAAGCCACAGTTAGGAGGCTGGCATTCAAATCCATGTGAAATTTAGCAACCCCAAGCTCCAAAAGCTATGTGCATTTTGTCTTTCTTTACAGGGGTGGAAAAAAACCTACTTACTGCACACAAAATTAGTAACTCCTCAGATCCCTTCTCACCTTGCTCCTCCATCCTCCAAAGCCTCCACAGCCTGCATGCAACCATTAGCTAGCTGTGTTGTGGATTTGATTTAATATGGTGACAGAGCACTTTGCTCTCCAAGCCTGGAGTCTCCTGGGTATTCTCTGCTTTGCAAGGTTTCACCTATTTTACGTTAGCTTTGACCTATATCCACAATGAATTCATGCTGGTAGATTAGAGGCTGTGCAAGAGCAACTGTACAGCTCTTCCCTTTGAAAACTTAGCCTGAAGATAAAGGCTTAGACAAGAGGGGTAAGGATTGGTGGTCATGCCAACCCTTTCAAAAGGGACAGACCCAAGGATGGCAGTGTTGGTCTAACAAAGAACAGCAATAGAGCCTGCACGATCCCACCCATTTGACAGATGGCAGCAGTCATGCTAAGAAGAACAGAGCATAGAATTCATGCCCAAGATCTTCAACAAGCTCCTACACAAAATTCTGAAGGAAAAGGTTTCCAAATGGGATGCATGAGTTTTTCCACAAACGCCCGGCCACAATCTAAACTCAAAGGGATGGGAAATGGATCCTGAGCCAGCTCTAATCAAGCATAAAGAGGAGCACCAACTGAAAGGATTGTGGATACTCCATGTAGGCAATATTGAGAAGACTGGAGGGGAAGAGCCTAGAAGGTAAGAAATTACATCTGTCTTGAAAGCAAGCTGCAATTTTGTGCCATAGATCCTGGAAAGACCCAAAGATTCGAGCAGATCCCCATCTTGAACACAGACGATTGATTCAGTCCTGAGAAGGTGGAAATCACAGGCAAGGGAAATTTCCCCAGTCATTACTGGTCTGCAGAAGCCACATATGACTTGGATGCACAGAGAGAGCATGACTTCAGAACACTGCAATAATTCAGAGCAGCAAATCAACCATCAACCATCCCTTCTTTCCCTGCTTCTGTGGTCATCCCTGTTCAGCAATTCCACTCCCCTATGAGGAGCAACCCCTTGCGTCCTCAGAACATGAAAGCCTTTGAGACAAGAGAAGGAGCAGAAGCAGGAACAATACAGACATAACATTTTTGTCCTCTCAAAACACTCAAATGGCAATTTATAGCCAACAGCTTTTCTGATGGGAAGGAAAAGCTGCTCTTTGAATACCCTTGTACCCCAGCTGTGTTCCTCGCTGCCTTTACAGATACAACACTGGCTGCAGTTCTGTGGGGGAAGGTTTTATGAAATTCGGAAGTGGTGAAGGCAGAGGAAATTAGGACCTAGCAAGAGTCACTCGGTTCTCTCATCATTTCTGTCCCACTCCTATAGTCTACAAACTGGGATGTGGCTACGCAGGGTCACAGCTGCATTAGCGAGCTCCTGCACCAATCACACAGACGCACAAACCCTCACCAAACTCCCATGGAAACATGCTCCTGGCCTACGCTGATGATTTGTCTCATGCAGAACTGACACATTTAAAGATCTAATTATCACAAAGTTATAAACATCATGGAGAGGACTCTCAGCCTTCGCTTATCAATGCCCAACTGCTCCCACTGATCTCTGCTCTTGGAGCAGCAGTTTGTTAGCTGCGGGAACCGTCTGTCATTTTGAGCTCAGGAACTAACAAACTACAAGAGGTTCATCCCAGGATTTGACATCTCCCTGCCAGAGGCTCAGATTTGATGCCCAAATCTGAGTCCATGACATTCTGGGTTATTTGGATTCTTTTCCCATGAGTGTCATGACAGACCATAGCTCTTGCCAGTCAGTTCATGGCCCAGAAGGTTACAGTTTCTGCTGAGGATCAATGGCATGTGGAATGGGATCCAGTAGCTGTATGCAGACAAAAGAAAAATAAAAATCCCACCCTCCTTCCTTATGTTTTGTACATAGATTGCCATTGTCCCATAAGCCCTGATGCCAGGATGCCCTGCTTTGTCTGCAGCAGCACTCTCAAAAGGAAGCATGCTCTGTTTGTCATCACGAAGGGAAGCCAAAGCATCTTGGATTCCTCTAGCATTGCTGCTCCCTTTGAGCTGACTGGATTAGGGCCATGTGTACAAAGGAACAGTTCAGCTATAGTTTCTACAGCCCAAGCCTAATACAAAGTCTCTTGTTGCCAGTGTGCTCTCAGAAGCCTGCAAGATATCAGCCTCCATGCAAGCTGGCTAGATGCTTCTCCAAAAATCAGCCTACACACCTTGGCAGCACAGCCTGTCACTGATCCCCAGAAAACAACTCCCTGTGAGAGCTAAAAATAAATTATTATTTTTTAAAGAATAAATTAATTCCTAAATTTCTGCATATTACAAATATTAAGTCTCTACAGCTACCCTCAAATTGGCTTTTCATCTTCATTTACCTGTTCCCACACACAACAGTGATGGCAGACACCAGCATATCCAGACAGTGCCTGGGAATTAAGTGGGCTGTGAACCTCTTAAGCTACAGATGGAGAAGCATGAAGGTTGTGTGCAGAGACTTGTGCCATCAGTTTGTTGCTCACAGATGAACAGGCCCGGCTGGAACAAAAGCATTCAGCATAACCAAACACCAAGGAATAAATAGTTGGTATGTCAGCAAATCAAATTCAGATCCTTTTTCCACGTTAAATCTGTCCTTTCCCAATGGTCGCGGGCAGCACGGAGGTCTTCACAGAAGTTTTTAACCCAGCAGAATTTCATGCCTTAGAAGCCTGGAGGGGAAAGGCAAAATAAAACATAAAATTGCTCTCTCAGCACAACACACTAGTATTACCTAGCAATACGACTGGTTTATGCAGAAGACTGGTCCATTAAGTACCTTTCATACTTTTAGCAAAAGCATTCATATTTTCAGAAGCATTGAACTATTTTTCTTCCTCTACTACATTTAGTTTACCTTTTTTAGTATGAAAAAAAGAAAGAAACCTAAAAGCCAGGGATGTTTCCATTGAAATCACTGCATTTGTCCCAGTGAGAAACCACGTTGGACCAACTCATAATCACTCTACTAATCACCATGAAAAGAACATTTTTGTGAGTACTATCTCCTCTAGGGTCATGTCAGCTTCCACTAAACTTAAATTTAAAGATCTCTGGTTTCACCAGAAGCTGAATCTGGTCTGCAACAAAAACTGCTTTCCATTCAGCAGCAGAAATCCCAGTCCAGTCTCTGGTGCTTTATAATCTCATTGCAAAATATCGCTTTACCTGTTATACATCTTCTGTTACCTTGTGGTGCTTAGAGCCTACACCCCCAAAGATGTCAGTTAGAGCAGCCTTATACATGTTTGACATTTCTGAGCTCGGTTGGATCTCAAAGGCCAGGGGAAAGGAAAAAAAAAAGAATAAAAAGAAAAAAAAAGGACAATAATTTCCTATTTGAACTTCAGCTCTGGTTCAATTACAGCCTGGGGGAAAGCTCAGGTTGATTTCATTTTATCCCAATGGCCTATTTCTTTAATCTGCACCCCATCCTCGTACCTGTTATACAGACATACAGAAATCTAGAAGGCCTTAAACCTGCAGTCCCTCATTAAATAAGGCTCAGAGACCATTCAGGCCAAACATAGATGTGTTTATTTCATTTCACCCATGTATAGTGGAGCCTTCAATGACTTTAATCAGCACCATGACACGATTGTAAATTAAAAGCATATTTGAAAGCTGGCATGATTTTTTTATTATCATAGGGAAACCAGAAGTTTAAAAAGGTGAAGAAATACTCACTGTACTGAGTTGCTATCAACAGACAATCCCTCTAACTCAGCAGTCTTGGGTTTTATCACACACACACAGAGCTCACAAGATAGTAATCAATTAAGCATTTTGCTAAAGCACTTAGTCAGAATGGGAACATCCAGAGTTGAGATTCAATTGTCCAGAACTAGCTGCCTGATAATTAATATTCCTTCAAATGGCTCTTCTACAAAGGTGTCCCTTCTGTTTCACCCGCCATTGCCCTGTGGCTTGGATACACTACTGAGTAGTTGCTGCTCATCTGTCAGCCCAAGCCTTGTATAGAAACAATGAAGACAGACAGCTCGAGAACTTATGTTTCAACATTGCCTCGGGCACATCCAGCAAGACTGTGAATGAAAAACTTCAATAGCAACAGGAAAAAGCCACACTTGAAGAAATGTTCTAGAAAATATATTTGTTTTTCCTCCATAGGTTACGAGGAAGGAGGACGGATTCACCATCATAAGACTTCATGAAAATACCAGTTCTAATATCTGCATTTCACAGCTCTGAAGGGTCACATCCTTCCATGGTCACTGGACTGTGCCCTGGTGCAACTCAGAAATGCATCTTTTGCCATCACTAGTCAGGCCAAGCCTTATATCTCTGCCTAGCTTACATGTGCGAGTTCAGGCTCTTCAGGCAGAAACTAACATCTATAAAATTGCTCCACACTTAGTGGTTGCTGCTCCTTAATGCAGCCCTAAAAGCATGTCCAATTGAATTGCAAATACTTCACTCTCACTCTAAGTGCTGGGCAGCAAGGGAGCCCCTTCAGCTGTCTGGAAAACGTCTTGTTTCAAAGAAACCTTGCTTCTTAGTTGCGGGGAAACAAAATAACTAGACTGGAGGGAATGCAGAGACCCTACATCAAGCAGGGATGTGTCCATAAATATTGATAGATCATATGCTAAGTATTGATAATGAGCAGCTGAATATCTTCACCCAAGAAACTCTTAAGTTTAACGGAGTTTGTCTGCTATTTTCTTACCTTCGTTTTGTCCCAAACTACCTCTCCCTGGCAGGGCTGCACACTGTTTTAGAGTCTGGTCCTATCGTCACAAGTCTATGTCCCAGAGCACCTTCATTGCTGTCTTCACTGTGCTCTGCCCTGGGGAAGGGCAAGAAAAAACAAAACATCCACGCAGTCTGCAAATCCAGCTATATCTGTTTGGTTTCAAGTGCATTTCCAATCTCTTTAAGCTTCCAACAGGGAGAAAGGGATCTGATTCTATGTGATCTCATTCACACCTCTTCTCCTACCGCCGTGGAAGCACGATGTTGACTCCTCAGCAAACACAGCCCCATTCCTCAGGGTCTCTGTATTGCTTGCTTAGCTGAGCCCCATCAAATTATGTTCAAATCACACTAAGACAAGAGAAAAATCAGAATGTGGCCCTTTCATACCTGACTTTTTTATTTATTTGCTTCTAATAGAATTTCTCATTTAGAGGAATTTCAGTTTTTACAAAGCTGCTTCTTTTTCCCTCTGCAATCTGTGTCAAATCCTACCACTGAGCTCTGCCAAATTTGTTGTAAGATTAGCTGTGCTGTCCCCAGCCTAGTGGGGATGTGACAAATAAACATTGCTGAGCTGTGCCCCAAATCCAAGCTGAGAACACCAAAAGGGCTGTGGGAAAGAGCTGAGGCATCATAGCCCAGCTCCAGGGAGCCTGAGGCTGGAAGGAGAGGAGACAGGCAGACAGCAAGTACTGCCCAGAGCATGCATGGGGAAGGAGAGCTGGAACAACCCCTGCAAGCTCCACATTTCTGGACACTGACACAAAGGCTCTTCTCATGTCCTGCTTTCTCTGTTGAGAGAGATGCTGGAACCATCAGTCTCTAAATCAGAGCAGACGTAGGGTCAGAAGGAAATAGAGGATGACAACAGAAGGTCAAATGGACAGGGGAAGTAAAATTCACAAGGAAATAAAGAGAAATGAGGCTTTTCATTAGGTCCACTCTGATGATGCACAGGTGGGAACATGACACGGGCTGCTCTGACATGTAATTCAGGCTGACTGTCGCTTATAAACTGCTGTGTTTCTCCAAAAGAAAGCTCTCTTCTCATTTCTGTCTGGCTGAAGTGAGCAGTGTGGAGAAGAAAGTGGTCAGGAGGCATTATTTACATGGACCAAGAGCTTGGAGCTTTGGAACAGCGGCAACACAGTGCAGGTTACCTCAGGGGATGGGTTGTGGACAATGGTAACTACAGTTTTAAATAAGCATCTTCAGCATGTAAAAGGACTCTTTCAAGTTTACGACCCCTAAAGGACATGTCAGGCAGCAAGTGGGCAGGAAGCAGTTCCCTGCAGTAAGGACACCACCCTCCCTTTCACCTCATCTCATTCCTACTTTTCCTTCCCTCCCTATCTCCAAACTCATGAGGAAGAAATGAGCTAAGAAGCCTATTCCTGCTGCTCAGGGGCTCCCCCTGCAAGGTTCAGCCCTCTTCTTCTCTTATAATGCTTATTATCTTCCTCATTATTACCCCAATGCCTCAGTCTGTGTGGAACACTGAGGACAGACCCCATATGGAAAACATGAGCTCATGGAATCATAGAATCATTTAGATTAGAAAAGACTTTTAAGGTCAAGTCCAACTGTTAAGCCAGCAGTGCCAAGTCCACCACTAAGCACCACATCTATGTGTCTTTTAAGTACCTCCAGGGATGGTGACTCAACACCCTATTCCAGGGCTTGACAAACTTTTCAGTGTAGAAATTTTTCCTAATATCCAATATAAACCCTCGTGCAACTTGAGGCAATTTCCTCTCATCCTATCACTTATTACTTGAGAGAAGAAACTGGCATGCACCTCACTACAACCTCCTTTCAGGTAGTTGTAGAGTAATAATGTGTTCCCTCAGACTCCTCCAGGCTAAACAACCTCAATTCCCCCAGCCGCTCCTCGTAAGATTTGTTCTCCAGACTCTCCACCAGGACCCTGTCCTGTTTGAGCCTCCTTGCCCCTGGCATACCCTAAAGGCTTCTTTTATACATGTGGGACAGTCTTGCCCACTGTTGCTCCTGGCCCTGCCCAGGTCTCCTCAGTCACTGGTCTTGTCAGCTGTGGGCTCCCACAGGGTCCCTCTACTCCCCTGAGGTTCTTCAGTTCAGGAACCCCACTGTGCCCTATGCTGGAACTCTCTGCTGCTGATCACACCAGCACCAGAGCTGCTCTCCTCTGGGACTGAGGGCTGGTGCCAGCTACACCACCTTTAAATGTCCCCAGAGATTTAAACACTTTTAAAGACTCCCCTGCGTCTTTAAATGACTCAGTCGATACACGGAGGACATACACCTTGGAGCATATGGCATATGTGAGACTAACGCCGTAGATAATGTCACCAGTAATGCTCTACAGCGCTCACGAGCTGGGCTGTTCAGCCTTTCAACTGAGCAGTTCAATGCAGGCCTGCTTGCTCTGTCATATATTTAATGTGTGACATAAAAATAGAAAAGATGTAATGGGTTTACGTTTTCAAATAGGCTTCCAACTGTGCCACCTGGAAGTCAAAGTGATACGGGAGGACAAAAAACCCAAACCATTAGGTCATAAAAGCTCAAGGAGAAAGCCAGGCAGCGTTAGATAACCCAGGTCTCCATTCTCCAAGGTGTCAGTGCTCAGAGCACCCTGCAATCTATGGAAATGCTCAGCATTTATTCCCGCGAATTGCTACAGGCAGCGAGTTACATGCTCTTGGAGTAAGATCAACAAATTGCCTCTTGGTAGGAAATAACAAGTCCTGAAGACAAACCGATAACTGTACCTAATATCTCAGTCCTGTGAGACCGTATTTATTTTCCATATTGCTTCTAGAGCTGAGACTCTCTGGCTTCCTGCCCCTACAACAGTCTCACCCCGGAGATGATTTCTACCTCTCACACGAGGGATACATGAGCAGTGGGTTGATTTAGCAGCTAGGGTTTTGTGGTCTGTAGTGGAGAAAGTTGTGGAAGATACTTGGCAAAGCAGATAGTACTGAACAGCCAACAGATAGTCTTCTCCCTTTCACAGCCTCTAATGAGCCCGTTGCTTCTTATCAGCAGAGCAAGGGAACAGACATCCTTCCAGAACATAGCTGGCCCCTCTCTGAGGGCTGTGAGATGAAACCATAAGCAATGAGTTACCAACACGGAGCATTTCTGAGCTCATTTGTCTGCCGATAGGATTCAGGCCTTATTCCAACCTGCAAATGGGATATGCTTCGCTAGTTTTAAATCACTCAGCAGGTGATAAGTGGTTAACGCCTGGAGCCCTGAGGTGCCTTCAAAACATAATTGCTTATTAAAATAAAACAATAATTAAGTGGAAGACACAGAAACTTGTGATTTCTGAAAACGGGATCATTTTTTATACTGAATCTTTGAGTCTAGGACCAGACAAGATGCAGCCATAAAACAAGGGAGAAGGGCTGCGTGAGACCTGCGGGCACACACTGCTCTGGCAGCTGAGAAAGGGAAGGAGTGACAGGACTTGAGAGCACCCATGGAGAGGATACTCCACAGCAGAGGCATAGATGGATTTGATGAGTGGGGAACCATTCAGGTTTGCACTGAGGGGAATATACTTCAGGCTCTAAGAGTCCAAAACCAAGACAACCACGGCATCTTTTCAAAAGGGCTTTACCTGGAGACACAGCTCCTGCCTTGTTGTGTGGCCACAGCCTTGATAATATGTATGGAGGGTCACAGCTTCTCAGCTCCCTTCAGATTCCAACAAAACTGTCTCAGTAACTGTCACCTAGATCAGGCTCTTCTGGAGTCAGTGTAAATCAAATTTCTCACTCTCCTAGCACCATCTGTCAATGATTGATCTTGTCTGTGTGGGGATCCATATGACAAACTTAAACAGGACATCCCTCACAGAGTTTTTGATATCTGAGGTGCCAGGAGATGTTTTATATTCCTCATTCCCCCTTCCTTTTCTACTTCCAAGCAGAGACCAGATGACTCCATCTTTTCTTAGGGCAAGATCTGCCAAACACTGCCCACCTCAAGACCTTTGATTAGTGAGAGTAAAATCCACTGAATTAATAGTTCAGCAAGTAAATACCTGATTGTTTTCATCCTCTTCACCACAGCGTGAGTTGCATAGTTTTAATCATGCCTTTGGGCTTAATCCTGATTATTTAATCGCAAACTGCAAGAACATATCATTACTTACAGTGCCATACTAGGCTATTACTCAGTCCTTTGGGTCAGCAGGTGATGAGGGAATCCTCTTGTGTTACCATCTTGCTGTGCCTCTGCTTCTCATACGGTGACAAACTCCTGCAAACCCTGAGCTGAGAATGAATGAGAAAGCATCAGCATAATTTAGATCCTAAACTTGCAACCCTTCGATTTTTGCATGCTCCTTGCAGATATAATCCCACAGAAGAGGAGCAGGGATCAAACATGTGATAGTGTTACCATCTACCCTTCAAAGACATGCCTTGTTTTACAAGTTCACAATAGACAGTAACAGGGAGCTGGTGTTACATGCAGGGGGCTGTCCCACATACTGGCAGAGTATCAAGCTCAGTTTGTCTATCTAGGTGCTTTAAAATAGTTTTTCTTAATCCAACCACAGGTACTGCAGTAGAAAACCACCTGGTGTTAATTTGCCCTTTGTTAACAACCTCAGCAGAGGGTCAAGGCTGAAACAGGCAATGGAGAAGTTGTCTCCGGAATGAACTTCTTACCCTCCCCTTCTGGGCCAGACTCCACTGGCAAACCAAACTCCACTATCTGCCCTACAGCCATCTCTGGAGCTCCCCATACTGGCAAGAGATGCCAGACAATTCCGACTTCTAAACATTTCCACATTAAAAACGTCTTCCAGCACTTCAAACCGATCTCCAGTCCTGGCGAGCAGGAAAGAGGCAGCAAGCAGCTAAACACAGAGGCTATATTTAACCTTCTTCTTAAGGAAGAAATTATTCACAACCTGTATGCATGAAGTGCATCAGATACCAGACAGGCTTGGCTGCAAATGCTCGTTAATGGAGCTGCCAGGTCCCTCCTTTCTGCCCTGGCAAGCAAGGGTTCTTCTCGCTGTTTTACAAGGAGGGGAACACTGAAGGTGTGAGATTACCTGTTCCATGCCCACCTGCTCGCTCCTATGGTAGGAAAGGAAGCAGGGGCTTTGAGGCACATCATAATTTTGGCACTAGGTGCCCATCAGCCATTTCATCCCTGCTCAGCCTCAAAGCCATCTTCACGGCTTTCTTGCAGCTCAGGCTTCTGCTCCCTGCAGTCCCACCCTGAGCACAGTGGGTCCTGCACCCTTATGGGAGGTCCTCTTCTAACATAAGCTTAGCCTAAGGCAATTCGCATTTCTCACCAGTCTTTTCTCTACATGGGGAGAGTGCAAGCTTCCTGCACTTGGAAACCCTTTTCTTGCAGCCCTCTCACTTCTGTGAGATCTGTGCATCTTTTGTTATAATCAGTGGTCAGATGCTTCTGGCCCAGCCAGGGCACAGATCACTTTGAACTGCAGTCCCGATAATTGGGTTTGGCAGGCAATATTTGGCTTTAAGATCTTTCTCATCTCTTTTATTTCACTTTTATAAAGTACATGTTCAAGGATTTTGACTCTGAAGGTAAAAAAGACTATTATGATCATCTAGTCTGACCTCCCACTTACCTGTGGATGTAAAAATTCACCCAGTAGTCCCTTGCTGATCACAGGAACTTCTAGTTGAGCTGGATTGCCTCCTTCAGAAAAGTGATCTCAACTTGATATATTGGATTTAAGTAACAGAGAGCTTACCGCATCCCTTAGGCAACCGCCCCAGGGGTTCATCATCCCATTGTTAAAAACATCCATCTCATTTCCCAATTGGAAATCAATGTTAGACAAACACACAGACATTGGATCTTCTTGCATCCCTTTCTCCAGTAGTCTAAAGAGCCTTTTAGCGTTTGCTATTTTTCTGTATTTTCCCCTGAATTGTGAACAAGCTACTCCTACCAGCTATGCAGTATTACCAGCTTTAACTCAGAAAACACACAACATATACACAGCAGCTCTAAAATACACGGGTTCATCATCAGTCTTGGCCTGAGTAGTTGGGCTTTTCAATGTTCCTCTACTAGGAGAGCCCCACTCCCATGCCTGTCACAGAATCATAGAATGTTACAGGTTGGAAGGGACCTTGAAAGATCATCTAGTCCAACACCCCTGTTAGAGCAGGATCAGCTAGATCCCTCGCATCTCAGCCAACTCAGAGGTGCTATGTGCCTCTGACCTCATCCCAACAGCTCTTTTGCTCACATCATGCATGAAAGCCAGGTTAGCAAATGTGTTTTTGGCTTATATTAGCCTAAAACCTCCTGCTGTGTTTCAGGCTCCAAAAAGCTTGCGACACCATCATAAAAACATTCAGTTTGGTTTAGCTGTTTAAAATTAGACTAGAGTCTCCAGGTCCCTAGAGGTGGATGGAGGCATTAGGGAGAAAGGAAGAAAAGAGAAAGAGACAAAGCTCAGAAGTCAGCCAAAAGACTTGGGCTCTGAGTTTAGCTCACAACCAATTGCAAACCATGCTTGTAATCTGCTGTTTAAGGACTCCTGGGATCCACAGACCACTTCTAAGAGTCTATAACAGGTAGTTATGAGAGCAAACAGAGCCAGGAACTCTTGTAAGAAAATTCATCATGCCACACACAAAAAAATTTGGGGCCAAAATTGCAAGTGGGGATAAGACCCATCACTTACAAGAAATGGGTACAACAACACAGCGGAAGAGATTGTGCTCCTTGTCATTCATGACAAAGAGTATTTGCTGCTCAGTAAATAAACATAAAAATTAAAAAAAATTATCAATCACACCTCAGTTAGGAAAGCATAGAAACTTCAGCTATCTCAAGAAAGCAATTGGAAAAATAAAAGTATCTAATCAGAGTATAGCTCTTGCCAGTGGCTCACACCAGACCAACAGCCCTCATGCATAACTTCCCCCAGAAATAACTCTAAAGAGAAAGGAAAACATTAGAGGCAACACAGAACAAACAGTTATTTAAATGGAATCAAAGGCAGCAACTTACAGCTAGAGTCAGCTAGAGTTTGGGGGGGGGGGGGGGGGGGGGGGCGGGCAAAAAAAAACCCCTCTCCGGAAACCAGCAACTTTAAAACAAAAACCCCCTTGTATGCGTT
>WTSP01012332.1:0-37282 GCA_025331215.1 Actenoides lindsayi | reverse complement strand
AGAAAACCAAACAGAACGACGAACTACTGAAAGCAGGAAGCGCAGTGAAGCACTGGGAGGGGGCGAGGGGGGGGGGGGGGGGGGGGGGGGGGGGAGGGGGGCTGGTCAAAAAAAACCCCTCTCCTGAAACCAGCAACTTTAAAACACAGACCCTCTTGTATGAGTTTTTTCAGCGTGCAGAGGAACTTGAGGTGAGTGATGTACTGATGCCCAGCAGCTGAGTCACTTTGCTAATCTGGAAGTCCCTGCACTCAGCCAAGCAGCTATGTGTCCTCTCCCAGGCAGCCAAGAGCCCTGTGATTAGCCGCTTCTCCCCAGATGTCTTTCATGAGCTCTTCGCTCCAGAAAGAAGGAGCACACTGTATCCTGAACTTGCATTTGTGTGGAGGGAAATTGTACAGATGGGATGGATTAATCAGGATATAAATAAAAAGCCTAAGGTGCAGCAAAACAGTAATAATAAAAATCCACCTGTATCATGAGCTCTGAAAAATGTCTCCTCTCTATCTTCAGACACTGTGCTGTAAGTACACCTCCATCTTTTCCATGGCTATCAGTCCCATGCTACTAGCCTGAAACTTCTTTTCCTGAAGAGAAATATGAAAGAAGTCTTTCTTTTTGTTGTTGGTTTGTTTTTTTGGAGAAAAAAGGACAGAGCAGAGCATAGGAATCCATAGAACACAACTTTTATTATCCCTGCATCTGCTTTCCCATCGGATGGTACATATTTGCAGAGCAGCCCTTGGAGGCAAGGGAAAAGAAGGAAAGAAGTTGCCATGAAGAAATCCAAAGTGATGGGAAGATCCTCGGGTAGTTGTTGTAATTTATAATCAGCCCATTTAGTACGGAACACTAATGCACAGCTGCTGAGCAAACTTGTCCAATATGTTTCTGCAACAGCAAAAAAGGCCTCTGAGGTCATCTTGGCGTCTACATTATGCTACAATGAAATTGTCTAATTGCTGAACCTTGTGTAGTCTTCAGTATTAACCTCTTTCCCTCACAGCCAGCCAAGCAACACAGCTCTCTTGTTTAGAAAGCCCGAAGCAAGAAGGCCAAGAGAAAATGGATGAATAAATCCAACATGAAGAGTCTTTTACTGTTGATCCTAGATTTATATTGGGAATAAATTGGTTTTTTCCCCCTGAGCAGAGTACTAGGCCAATGACACAAAGCAGAACTCACCTTAAGACCAACAATGTTTCCAAGCTCCTTTCTTCCATCCAGCTTGCCAGCCTCTGCCACAAAGCCTCTGGTTCACTGTGTAGGGGCTGAACCTGTGAATTTCCCTGGCCCATGCGTTCCCGTGGTTTTAACATGCTCAGTGCCTTACGATTTCAGATTCAGAAGGACCTTGACCCTGCAAACAAAACATAAGCAGCTTCAAGGAGAGCCTAGGACAGGATGGAGAAGAGAAAGCAGAGCCCAGGAGAGCATTGCAGTGCTTGGGCAGAGCTACTGCACCAGAGTGCAGAGGTTTACTGCACCATTTAATCCTTGTGTGCAGGGGACTGGGCAGTAGCTCAGGCAGCTCTCAGGCTGGCTGCCGATGGAAACTATTAGTAAGGCAGCCCAGGGTTTCCAGAGAAGCCAGAAAGCTTGAAAGTAACTTGGAGAGGTGGCTAAAGAGACCTGTGCGCAGGGGTTTCTCCTTGTGGTTTCTAACGCATCATCATCACAAGCTGAAATGAAATTACTTCTGTCTCAGAAGTCTAGGAGGTATCTGCAAACCTGACACTATGTGCAAATGGGCGCCAGCTGACAGCCAGATCCCAGATGAAAAATCAGTGAGCGCTGTAATTTCAGTTCTTAGGAGTCTACATGAGAATTTCGGTTCTCAGGACTTCCACTTTGCTAAGCTTGCACCTACGAAACCTGGGTCTGAAACAGGCTTCAACACTTGCTCGCAACTTCCGTAACCTGCCTGGCATCTACCCAACATCAGAAACTCCTATTGTCTCTCTTGAAATTTGGCTTAGAGCGCGCAAATCCCAGCTTCAGGCTAAGTGCACATTTTTGTGAGCCATTCAGAAAGGCTGGCCTGAGTTCCAGTTTGCCGATGATTTGTTTTCTGTGGGAAGAGGCTGGCCAAACTCACCCACGCAACCTGAAGGCTGACTGCTCAGCTGGAGGGAAGGCAGGGCTGAAACAGGCTCTCTGCGCCTGAACTCGTCAGAAGTTTGGGACTGCTCAGACAAATGCTCTATCTGGCTGTTGACAATCTTTTAAAGCGATCAACAGTACCTAGAAGGCAGAGCTCGTGATTTTAGTTACGAGCATGCTAAATGAATTTAATGAATTAAATAACCTTGCGTACGTTGGACGCTATCGTAACACGGCCTTACAGGAACGCTCTTTCTTACTAACCTCCCAGAAGCCTCTGCAAGAAAACAGAAGTGCCAATGAACTTTGAACACTTCTCAACGCAGATGGTGCTGATACTGTTAATCACAGAAGGACAAAAAATCACGGCTGAGCAAGCACCAGTCTGTCCACAAAAGCTTCTCCAATTAAAAGGAAAAGAGTCATGTCAGTGATACCGCAAAGGGTTCCCAAGGTATCAAATCTTGTCTAATTAGCAATTACTAAGAACCAGTGAGCATTTTGATTTGAATGAGTTTGGAAAACTCTACATTAACAAAACCATAGTAGAAATGGAAGTTTTTCTAAGAGATCATGCCTTGGAAAGACTAACCTAGACTAGTAGTTCAGTCTGGAAGAGCCCAGCTCTTCCCCAGTGGTGTTAGGTATCAGCCCATGAAACGTACTCTGTGTAGCACTGGTGTAACATCGAAAATGAGAGGAGTTCAATACAATAAATCTACTAGACTACTCCTGATGCCTGTTTGTGGTCATGTGTTTGGATTCAGGTCACCATAACAGTTTTGACCTTTATCTTGCTGAACCTGTTCCTTCTAACATATCCATATCCTTATCTAATTCACAGTCTCTACCAAGCACAATGGGGTCCTTTCCTCTTGATCCCTGCCTTCTGCCAGAGTGGTAACAGAAATGGGATCTGAAGATTCTTTTTGTATTATTTTTTTAAATTGTTTTGTGGTTTAATATTTACTTTGCATTTGTGACCACAGCTGTCAGCTTGTGCCTCCAGAACATGCAACCTGCTCTTGTACTCCCAGCCCAATACTAACCCAGCCAGTCCAGAGTTCTCTGGACTGACTGCAGGCAGTCTGATGTGACCATGGGTGGTTGTGCTACTACAAAGCTTACAGTTGCAGTTATTTTCCTAGCTACAAGAGGGTGACATTGTCACACTTAGCTTGGCATTCATGCCATTTTAACCAGAAGACATGTTTTCTATCTCAGTCTCCTCATGGTACTCATAAGGCAATAGAGATTAGATGAAGTCTACAAAGGCTACAAATTTTTGAGCCTGAACTTCCAAGTTCAGGGAGGAATGATCCCTGTTTTATCAGCACTTCTAAAATTTACCTCCTTCTCAACGACTGTAGCAATAGGTCTATTTGAAACTCCAATAACTTAGGGAACAATTCAGTCTATTAGTTTTCCTTTTGAAATACAGCTAGGGTACACAGATAAAGTAAGTTATGCCTGGGCATATTCTTTTATTTCTGGGAGCTGCTATCAGTTTTGTCCTGATACATATTTGGTCTCATCTTACTATAAAAAAAATTTAAAACATTCAAGAGAGAACCATCTTTAATTCTTCACCTCTGTGAATCAAAACATCCTTGTTTGGATGTCACAGCAAAAATCCCAACACCAAAGAAGGACAAACACGAAGAACAAGGGGCATTTTAAAGACACTGGTAGGTGAAGAAGTTGCAAACAGGATTTTGTGGAACAACTTTATAGAGGCTATGAAATCTCCATGGGGAATTTATTAAAGCAAACAATGCAGCTATGCTGTAGCTTTTTGAGGCATACACAGGATCAGGTCTTCAGCTTATTTCAAGCTTGTTTCTGCACTTAAAATTGCACTTATCCACAAAACTGGCTGCAATTACTGTGCCAGAATAGGTTGGGTTGTGACTGACTATATCATTGCACACCCAGCCTCAGGAAAAGTAGATGTAAATGCAGACTGTTTCATTTTGCACCTGAAAACTCAAACTTTTTATCAAAAAATGTGATTCTTACTGCCTCACCCAATAAGTCAACCAGTTTGGAGTGTGAAGTAAGGCTCAAAAACTGGATCATCTATGGCTGCTCCTAGTATTGATTGTGTAAGCATCTTAAGTGAGTCATTGTTTTCTTTCTTGTTCTTCAATCTGGACATAAGAGTATGTTACTATCTCTGTAATTCATGACAACTTTTAGTTATGCCTGGGGCAATGCTGAAGGAAAGCTGCTGTCTAGGTTTGATTTCTTCTTCATTCTTAGGTCCTTCTCAATTCTCTTTTTCTTCTTTTTCTTTTTCTTTTTTTTTTTTTTTTTTTTGTGGGGAGCACCTGGATCCATGTGTTTGGCTTTGTGTACCATTGCCACAGCCACGTGTTGCTTATTTCCTACTTTCTGTGCCTGCTTCCCAGACCTGAAATGGCACGATGAAGGAGAGAGCATCACTCTCCTTGCAAACCCCAAGCCACCCAGCCTTGATCACAGGACTTGCTGCATTCTCAGTTGAACCTGCAGCCTAGCAGTTCAACCCACTCACGTGTCTGAGGCACACCTCTTTAGGTGTGCTGTTTGGATACCCTTTCCCGGACATAACTGCTATAAATTTCCTTGTTGTGGTTGAAGCGCTGGTGTAAATCCACCATCGTTTCACATTTTCTAGTTTCTACAGAGCAATTAAGATCCTCTTCCCAGTAGCATATACTATGACATCCTTCACTTTGAATTTTTTCTGTACCATACTTCTGTACAGAAAAGGAGTTTGATGATTTTTGGCAAAAGTTTCTGATTTTTTAGGTTTTTGGTTTTTTTTTTTTTTAAATCAGCTAATGTTGGGCTGTGGACTGGGCTCTTGGGTTGAATGCAGCACTGATGTTCCCTCCTTTTTCCTCCTATGTTTTATCAATATTCAGTCAGGTGTAACATGAGAGGCAAACAGACTCCTCCATCTCTTTTTGTTCCTTGTGTTAGCATTTGCCCACAGCTTTTTGATTTGAATTAATAGTAATCACTTTTTTCAAATGCTTTTTCATGATAACGGTGGTCTGTCTTTATCTTCCCAGGTCAGATATGTTCATCCTAGCACAGCCAAGTCATGATCAAACCCATTGACCGTGCAAGCACTAATTCATATTTATTAGCTTGAAACCTCTGGCCATGCCCTGGCAGCTGGGACACGGAGCAGGATCCTGCTGTGCTGAGCCCCATGTGCACACAGAAGCGCATGAGCAGGACACTTTGCTCCAGACCCTGCTCAGTCACTGGCATTATTTCAAAGTGTTAAAGGTCTGATATAATTTGTGAACTCACTTCAGTTTATATGAGCACTCAGAGAGTTAAAGCTAGCAGTTTATTTCATTATTTTACTTTTATTTTTTTTAAATACAGCGCACTTCTCAATTTCTGTATTATTCACACCTCAACAAATCTTATTTCATTAGATTTTGGGAACTGCAACAGTAATTTTGGTGATTAACTTTAAATTGGGGATAATACACGACCAGACATTAACATAATGTCAAAACAATTTTGTACAATTGTTACTTAACCTCGGTCAAATCATTTCCACCCCCAGTGTCCTCCCAAATGGACCTTTATTAATATGACACAGACAAACACAAGAGAGCCCTGCGTTCTATGCAGGGAAATGATTAAACAAGAACACTTATCAGAAATGATCACGCAGGGTAACAAGGCAGCAGGGCAAAACTCTGAATTCTCATATTCTCAGGGCTGCCTCTGGTGCCTTGAGAGGAACTACGTGAACAAGCCCTTGACAGGATGCTCGGGAAAGGTGTCATAAATTGTCTTGCATGGATGACAGCTAGCAGAAGCTCAGCAGCAAGATGTTTAGCTTCTTGCATTTATTATACATAGGTGATTTTAAAGCTGATGGATGGGTATTAATTACTGTGGAGACTGAAGATCTTTATTTCTATCTTGATGTCACAGCTAAACCTGAAAGAATCCATTTTTTAGGGCTGAAGGAGAGTTCATTCTCTGTGGCCTCTTCAGTCAAGGAACAGAGTAGAAAAAAAGGAAAAAAACCACACAGAGGGATGTGTCAGGGACACATTGGTGCTTCACACAGCCAGGGGATATGTTTACTCCTACGAAGACTCACTACCTTCTCGCTACAGGAGGCTGCTCCTGTGAGCTGTGTTCCTCACTGAACAGGAACCATATTCCCATCATACACTATAATTGTCAGAGAATTCTCCTGGGCTTTCACCTCCTTAACTGTCAGGGGAAAGTGTCAACGCTCAGGCAGGTGTCCAGCTTTCAGTCTCACTGGAATTTTTAGGGATTCATCTTGCAATTCCCAGAGCCTATTTGCAATCAGTAGACTGGCTACCAGTGGCATCAAGGGGAGTGAGATAACTGCCACATTGCTGAAGCTAGGATGGAGGGGTGATGGGCTTGGTGCAGATATGTTGGGACACTGGCTGGCCAGGTACCTACTTTGCACATGGACTTGCTTGAACAGTCACTTCCAATCCACAGCAAAAACCTGGAATTGGATTAAACTTGTGACTTGGATCTCCAGCTGGGACCAGTAAAGGCAAATACAGGGTAAATGGGGAAAAACCACCTGATTTGTCAACAGACCAGCTTTTATTCAAAGTGGAATCACAGGAATCAGTGTTGTTGGCAGAAGAACTCCCCTTTACCACCTAGCTGAGATGCTTCTGACTGGGTGACAATAGTTTGCATAGCCCCGTATTCTTGGAGGGGAATCCTTCCCATAATCTCTGCTTGGTGCAACACTTGACAGTCCAGGTCTGGACTGTGGAGAGGTTCCTGTCAGCACCATCAAGCTTAGAAAATGTTTGAAATTTGAAAAAGTTTTGCTCTGTAAGGTATATATCCTCTTCTACTTGTCTAGGCAGAGACAGTTTTATCAGAGAGGAAGAAGCAGATAATCACCTTGCAAGCACTGGGAATGAATCCACAAATCACCTCCTGCAACAAAATTCACTCACAGAACCTTCATTTAGATACGCCAAGTTTGAAATATTCAAGACCAATTATTGCCTTTGACAATGTTGACTTAAATTCATTCTGACATTTATTCCAAAAGTGTAAGGGAAAGAATAAAAGCAAGAAAGCGGAAATAACTTCTTTGTTTTGGTTTGGTTTAGTTCATGTTTTTTGTTAGAGGTTTTTTTTTTTTTTATTTCACATAGTCGGTCAGATGGAACACAATAAATCTGAGAAGGTAATAAACAGCTCATAAAAAATCACTTTTCAAACTGTTGCTAAAACAACCTCACAACAGTTGGTGCACTAATGGCTCACTGGAGGGATCAGAGAAAGCTAAGGTGAGTTGTGAGCTTCAGGGTAACAAAAAGTGCTAGTTGTTAGCACAGTGCCATGGCTTTACATTAGGAAGAGACAGTACCAGTGCATATAGAGAGCATAAGGTAACCATTAGGTGCTCTTTGCTCCTTTCTTTGCCTTTGATCTGTCTTATTTTTCTCTGCAATACACTGCAGTTGTGAAGGTTTTGTCTTTTCTACACAGGGTCTGAAGTTTATTGTGAGGTCTTGCAGGGAGGTGTTTTGTGGCTTGCAGCAGGTAGAGGATATAGCACAGATGTTCTGGGGAATAATCTGGACTGAACATCTGCTAAGGGGTTGGCAGTAATGTGAGGAACAGGATTTGATGCACAGGATGGTCTCTTCTCCATTGTGTTAATAGCTACTTTTCTATTCAGAGGCCTTTTCTGTTTCAGACAGATGTGACCAATGCATCTGCATTTAGGACATCTGCATTTTACCAAAACCACATTTCTTATGGGAAGAAAAGAAGACATTTATCCAAACTCTCCCAGAAAAAAAAAAACATTTGGTTGAGAAGCCCGTGTTACTGCCAAACTTCACTGCAACAACAAGCCCTCAAAGACAGAGACCATGCATTAAACAAAGAATCATGTTGTCTCTGCAAGCACTCGCTCGAGGAAGAAGGAACAAAGCATGAGTCACCATGACGTACATAAGTGAAATTATGAATAATAATCTAAAAATAAAGTGCTTTCAAATACAGTTGTGTTCCTACTTCTGACTGAAAAGCTTATTCCTCTAGGGAAAAAGATATCCTCCTATCTCAACTGGGCAGCACTGTCAAGCACACACAGAGCCCTGAAGGAAGCAGCTCCCTAATTGCTCTGCAGCTGCAGCGCAGGACTTCGAGCCTGCTGGGTCATGCCAGCCACACTCTAACCGATGATGAGGCACTCTCTAGGTGTGCTGCCATCATTCTCCAGCCCTTTGAAGGCCAGGCATCACCCATGCAGAAGAGGCATCCTTTGTGACAACTCTCCCTTAAAAGAAGACATAGCATCTGTGAGACTGTCAAAATGTTACGTTTTGAGCCTGCAGCTGAACAGAGCCAAAAGTTCAGCATTAAATATCATTGATGATAGTCTTTTTCTCTGGTAGGTACTGCAAGTAGCTAATAAGAATACATGAGCCAGGTCGTCAGTGCAATGAATCTCCTCCTAAGCTTTTTAGTGCACTGATATTTTACAATGTAAATTGCTGAGAGATGTCCCAGCAATGTAACAATACGAGCACATAAATTCTGAAGTCCTTGCTCGGTTTTCACAGCTTCCACGTAGTGTTTAGCCACCTTGCCTGAGTAAGGGCAGAATAAAGCCTAGGCAATGACTTTAGCTCTGCCCCTTTACAGCTGAAAGAACTGGTACCTCTTGCTAACACTTCCAAGTGTATAGCAGCTCCTGCTGGATGTTATCCAGAAGGTGAAGACGACAAAAGACAGGTGGACTCTTTTAAAGCTTATTCGCAAGCCTGAACACCTCCCTCTGGTTTTGTCTATTTACATAAAAAAAGGGGGAAATCTGACGTTCTCCATGTGTGCAATACCCCACCAGACCAGGCTAGGATCTCGCCACCAAGATCTGGCAAATATTTGGAGTTGTACTTGTACTGCAGATTTGGGTTGGGCTGACATACAAACCTAAGCAACTACGAGTGAACAGAAGCAGAACTTCAGAGACAACATCGGGCAGGACTGGATCAATCCTGACGCAGGGGAGGAAAGGTCATCAGCAGTTGGGTTGCCAGTGTGTAGCTGCTCCCCTAGCTGTTCCCCAGGTGTAGTAGGAGCACTGAGAAGGTGATAAATGAACACTGAGCAACCACATCAAGTGACTCACAAAGATCTGCAGATACTATCACAGGACCCAGGAGTCCAGGACACTTCTAAGGCTGTGAAACAGTCCTCAGTGAAGAAGACAGCTGTGCCTTGATTTTGAAGATTAAACATTGCTAACCTCCATGGGCTGGGAAGGGGATGGCTCTCAGATCTTTAAAAGGAACGAGGAAACAACAACGGTGCCTGACTTGTCTTTTTTTTTTGCTAATGAGCTATTAGAAGTTGCTTCTGAGCCATACTCTTTGCCCTCATTATAACTGTGTTCCCATAAGCTCTGACTGTTGTAATGAGGAGAAATCTGGACCGATGAGCGGTTTTAATGAGATACAGTGTAGATGTAAAACAGAAAGGCTAACATCTGAAGCAAGACCTCAAAGCAGAGTAACAGAAACAGGTAGAGGATTTACCTCAACAGAGAAACCTGCACAGGAGAAGAGGGAACAACCATTTTCATGTCGCAGGCAGAACAGATAAAACTTGCCCCCCGAAATCAAATGTGAATTCAAGAGGTGATATCTAGAAGGACATAACTCGCCAAGGGGAAAGGAGGGAAGCTAAAAGAGATCCAACATCTAATGACATCTAAGAGTTGAAGGGTGAGAGGAAATGCTCTGTCGACAGCACCAGTGAGGAATGAAACAGACAGCAGAACATTTCTTTTGTTCTTGTCTCATATCTTTTCATGAAAATTAAAAGGGCAGTTTTCACAGCTGGTGATGGACTTTTTTTCCCCCCCTTTGCTCTGCCATCTGATGCTGTCTCCACTTTGAAAACAGCAAATTTATGCCTGAAGCTGAATGGGTAAAAATTGGACCCTGTTGCCTGTGGGTATTTTGCCATGAGGAACAGCAGGATCTGATATGAGATTTTATCCAGATCAAATCAGAGAATATTCAAAAATGTCTGGTTTTGCAGGACACTCCTCTAAGCAGTGAGAGGGATCCAGGAGCCAAGAATCAGCTGGGTGTGCCCCAGGACACTCAAGACAATGTGTAATAAGGGGGAAGAGAACAGGGTATGATTGTAATTTTTTTTTTTGCTTGCATTCTCTGAACCCAGTGTGCCAGGATGAGAGATCTCCAGTCTCAACCTAGAGGGGAGGATTTCTTCACTGTGCAACTAAGAAGCAGGAGTAAAACCTGTACGAGATCCCACCTTCTCAACAAATCTCTGCTTGGTGGTACTGTGCCAGGGCGCAACACCATCCTCACATCTTTGTTAGCATCACGTGTGTCCTAGAAAGATCAGCAGTGAAACATTAACCAAAAATTAGTTCCCATCAAGCAGCAGGACAGGTTGTGGGTCTTGAGATAAGTAGGGAAATCTTTCTTTCAGGAGTAACTGGGGCTTTTTTCTGAACCTGGTTTTACATCAGGATTTACACTATTGCTTTCTCCTTGTGCTTTGTACCCGCTGCCTCATACCTGCTGCTTTGATCTGTGCATAAGCATATTCATATGGGGATCACTACAGTTGCCATGTTCAGAAGATAAGTCTTGCAGCCATAAAGACCAGAGATTTCTGATATTATCTTCAATGGAATTTTAAACACTGCAAATACTGAGATGGCTGGCTCAGCATTCCAGCACTGACTGGCTCATTCAGACTCTGGCTATAACTCAAAATGGTTTAGCCCCTACATGTGTCCCTGTGAAGATTTCTGTCCTGCGATGACCAGGGGCTTCAGAAAATCCCATGCATGGAAGGGGTTTATTCCCTGAACCCCAAAACTGCTCTCATCTCCCTGACTGTACTAAACTCTGGCCAGATTTCCGTAGCTTCTCATTAGGAGAGAGGAAGCACAAACATGAAATGCAGGCTGCTTTCTGCAGTGCTTGGCCAGCTGCAGCTCTCAGTCCCAGAAGCCTGCTGTGGTGCATTTCCCAGCCTCTGTGCCTCCCAGGAATCGCTCCTCAAGAAGAATTGCTCTGCTGTGATGGTGTCTCTCAGTTTACAATAGGATAGCCAACACGATGTTTTCACATGAAAAGGAGCGTGCTGTCCCTTGGTGCAGCACTTGGAAAATACAGAACTGCTGTGCTTCGCTTTTGATCATTGGATGCCAAGGATTCAGAACTGAACAGTTTTGAAGGGTTTTGTTGTTGCAGATGCTGTTGGTTTGGGATGTAAAACCACGCTCTGCTTTCCTGCATCCCACCCGGAATGAGTTAAGAGGAAACGGACAATGAGAATGCTGCTTTTTCCTGATTTTTTTTTTTTCCCCATTAATAATCATCAGAGCAGCCACTGGCAGGATGCTGTTGCATACATTAGGGTTGGTGCACACATGCCACAGAGTGCATGAAATAAGGGTGAGTGCTTGCATGGGTAAAATGTATAAACTGTGGATCAGGCAGCTGAACATCACTATGCACATGATCAAGGGATATATCTGTGTTCATGTGGGTGTCTGAAGTGCTGCTTTTTTTTTTGTGTGTGCACGTCTGTGTCTGTGCACCTGAATGTATCAGGGAGAAACTATGAAGAGCCTATTGGGTCTAAGAATGGGTCATTATTATTGCCTATAGGAGTAGATAGGTACGTGGCTGAAGGACTGAAGTGCTGGATGGCTTGTAAAGCCTGCATGTGGCATAGAAGGGAAGAGGCAGGGATAGACCTCAGTCCACTTAAGTGGAGGGTCTGTGCAGCTGCCCAACATCACCTCTGTTGTATCACCCAGGAATATGTGCATTCCACTGTCATTAGGGCTAAACCTTCCTTGCTTCTGTGACAAATCCCCTTTAGCAGTGTCCTGACTCCCTTTCAGACCCACTGGGATGCTATTTGTCAGCTCTTGCAGCGTGGTCTGGATGTTGGTACCCATTCAGTTCTGGAGCATTTCCACTCTTGGCAAGAAGCTGTTAAAAATAAAGGGGTGGCAGCGAGGGGGGAATGTATCACCTAATTGATTAGCTCTGTGAATCACAGAGATGCCAGCCTGTCAAAGAGTAAATCACTGAAGCTGTCTTTGATGTCTCCTTTGGTCAAGGACACACCAGCTTGCTGCAAACGTTGTCTTTCCTTTAATGTGCTTTCTCTCCTTCTCTCTTTTCGACTTGTGCATGCAGAGATTTTTTTTTCCACTGGGTGCCTGCAGCTGCCATACCTTGTATTTTGATTCCTTCAGCAATTACTAGCTAAGCAGGGTTGGGCAGGACAGGCCTGCAGAGGAGAGATTACTAAGGAATAGGAAATGCAAGGAGGGGAGTTAGAGACCCCTCAAGGGATCTCTCTCCCTCCCACCACAGGGCTGTCACTCATTCTGAAAAATAACCTCCCACTGCAAATAATCTTCCTGAAGGTAAAGGGGACCTCTGGTTAATCCCATCTTGCAGTAGCATCAATTGCTGGAGGAAAGGGGAAATGCAAATAGGGGTGGCTGTTGGCAGGAAGACATGATCTCTCTGCACTACCTAAAGAGCTGTTGGTCATTTCTTCCCACCTCTGGCATGGCTGTAGATTCACTAGCAGTCATGGAGTGCTGAAAGACTATAATAAAGAGATAAGTGATGGTGCAGCTTTTGTGATGGAAGTTCAGCACTCCCAACAGGAGCTGAAGCCACATGCAAAAAAGAAGTGCTATTCAGACAAAACAGAACAAGTTAACCAAATTTCTCTGAATTTCAAGCCTGAGCTAGTTCCAAAGCTTCAGAAACTGTTATAAGGCACATCTGATCTTGCTGCCAATAGGCACCACATCTCCCGTCACGTGCCATCTCGGCTGGAAGACTATTCCCCAGGAACGAACTGCTTTTCGTTGGTTTCTTGCCAATGCCACCTGTCCGGCTCCGGCTAGGTAAAGCAACACAGCGATAGCGAGCATTGGCTCAGACAGCCAGTAGGATCTGGGCCAGGCTGGGAGATGGCCTGTTAGTAGCTGTCGCTCGCTTGGCTGGGTTGGTTGTGTGGTGCCGGGAGAGGGTTCAGCAGGGATTTTCTGCCAAGATTTTCTGCATGACAGCACCCTCCTTACCGTAGTCTGTGGCTGGACTGAGCTTCTTCCCGTGCTTCCCAAGAGCAGGCTTGTAAAGGAAAGGAGTTCTGACATTTCCAGGCTGTTCTCTTTGGAGGTCCCTGCAAACACAAGCTGCTCCCTGTCCCAGTGCATGCAGCCTATGTGTTAACAGCGGAGAGGCTCTGGCCACACAGGCAGAGAGTGAGGCTCTGGTGCTGTCTTCCTTCCTTGGAAGGTAGTCTGACCCTAAAAATGCTCATGGGAGTCTTGCAAGCAGAGGATGGTGCTCCCAGAACATGCTTTGCTGTCATTCCCTCTCACTCCACCTCCTTGAAAAGCAACTCAGGGAATGTCATCACTCAGCAGGCTTAGGACAAGCCCAAAGTGTCAAAAACAAAAGAGAGAAAGGGCTGAAGTGTAGAAACAGCAACAAAGGCACTAGTGAAGAAGGATGAGATAGGAAGTAATGATGAAAGGATGCTTTATGCTAAATGCACTAAAATGCATTCAAGCCACTGTAATTGGCTGTTTCTGTCTTCCAGTCTGAGCTTATTACCACAGTGTTCCTCACGTAAGAATTTCCAAATTCTGTCCAAGTCAGTCCATCAGCTGGTCTATGGTAAAGTACCTGGGTGGAGATTTGAGTCTCAGGTGACATTTCTTGTCTTTAAAACAATTACTGACACTTTTTTTTTTGAAGAACCTTTCATTTGCCAACAGCTTTTTTGAACTGTGAGGACCAGCACATGGTACAACTTTCCATTGTGGATACCCGCATGTAGTTTATAGCAGCTTGCTCTTCCTACTCTCCTTTCTCTTTGTCTTCAGACTGTTACCTTAAAGGACACTGAACACATGTTCCTGCCTGAAATCACTGACGGACATGTGTTTCTGAGGGTCACTGCTCTTCAAAAGAGCTAGAAATACCAATTCTTGGAGGTTGCACATGGGAACACTAAGTGATTTTCCTTTTCATTCCCCATCTCCATTTTTCACTCTGTCAGATTTAAATCCACTTCACCCATGCCACTCTTACCCTGCATTTTTCTAAATTCCTCCTCAAAATGACAGTCAGTATCTATTCAAATGCTTCCTATGGCAATCTTGTTATCATCAACCAAATGTGTAATTTTCTCCTCCTCTCTCCAAAAGTATATGATCTTAGTTTATTAGATTCTCTTTCTATAAAATAAACCATGGTATGAGGTACAATAAAAATATAGAGAAAGGTGATGAGACATCTTATTGCCACCTCTGAATTCTGACTGGCTTTCCAGATATGCAAGATATCAGGCCCATCATTGAGAACAGGCACATTAATCCCTCTCAAAATCCTGGCTGTCAAAGCAGAGGTGACCACTGATGGCTTTTGAAGGGCATAATACTGTTGAATTTAAAAGGAATCTAACTTGCTGTGATTTCCTTGTGTATCTTTAGCAAGAAGCCCCTGACAGGATGCTAATGGCTGGATTCATCTACTGGAGAAGAGGTGATTATTAGAAACGTAGAGATGATGGCTTAACGTTACAGTGTATGTGTAAGTTCTTCATCTTGGACTTGAGATCTTAAAGATCCTCTCAAAGGTAATCAATGGCACTTTAGTACCCTTTGAAGCTTTTATTTGCAACACTTGCATGGTATTTTGTGCCACATTGACTTTACTATTTTCCTCCAATTTTAAGCAAAATGACTCCAGACCTGCACTTAAGGTGCTGTAATGTGGTGATCTGCGAGCCTCGTTCACGCAGTGCATCAGGGGGCTCCCTTTCTGCAGTAAAATCTTGGGTCATCATTACACTTTCCTATGCTCCAGGACAGCTATGGACTAACTGTTTAACTCTGCGCCTCCCATTCCGTGAACTGACAACAACGCACCTTAGAAGAACACAGCAAGATTGGCATTGACCTACCAGAGAATTACAGTGCCTGAAAGTAAAATTGACGTAACACTAAAGCAAACTGGGCTCCAAGGCTCTAAAGAGTGGTATTGTATATGCTAAGTGAATGAGGGCTGGATGTTCAAACAGCTGCTTTAAAAATGCAAAAGCAAGTTTGTAATTTTAAGTCTGCACATATATTCAGGGGTTGATGTGGGACCTTAAACAGGTACATTTAGGTGGGGTTTTTTTAAGCTATATCCTTAATCTCACACAGCCATATGATCTAGAAACAGATGCATTGGTCCAGGCTGTAATACCCTTCATAAGAAAGAAGAACCATCACATATTACCGGTAAGATATTTGTCACATTCCTTGGTGTAATACTGGAAGCACCCAGCTATAATGCTGGTGAAAGTGGTGTGAAAGCCAATTTAGAAGAGAAAAAAATAGATATGTGCAAGGTCTTTGAAGAAGGGACTGTAAATGTGCAATATGAAACAGGGAAATTGTTTTAGCTTCCCTATGATTTTAAGCCGTATTTCATTTGCTCTGCTATCATTGCTATCACAGCAGTAAGAACATTATAAAACCTGTCAGAAAGAGCTGAGAAGGCTTCTTACACCACAACACCTAAAGACACACTTTTCTAATCCCTAAAACTCACAGTACCCCAAGAAATCACACCACTCTTTGCATTCCATCCCAGACTCCACCACTCCGGTTTTTGTTTTCACCTCCTCTATCCCACTCTGCAATGCTTAATAACGTCTTGCTTTTCTGTGGATTTCTCTATATGGAAAAAGTCAAAGGCATTTATACCTCATGGATATAAATTGGAAAACTACACCTTTAAAAATATATCAAAAAGTATAATTTATTCATCTGCCTGGCAGATACCATGAATGTCTCATTCCTCTGTATCTTACATTCAGCCAAGCTCTTTCCTGTAGCCAGTACCGCACAGGCAGTTTTCCTTGCAGCTCAAAAGGATGGAGTCAACCTCACTTCAGAGGGAAGTTTCTTCCCAAGCACAGAGTTGTGACCCACTGCTGGGAAGACCACGAAGAGTTCAGTGATCAGTGCCCCGAAGCCACACATGGCCCAGGCTGGACTTGGCTACGCTATTCCCTCTGACTGGGAGCACTAAGAATTTTGGCATGAGGCGTGAAATATTTAACCAGGCTGCCACTATGTAAAAATGATAGAGTGTGCCTGAACAGCACATCTGTCAGCGAGGTGGCAGCTGGCAGAGCCTGGCAAGGATTTTCTGGAGAGAAATGGGGCATAGCTGCCTAATTGAGCTGCGATGCTGAGCTGCGTGG
Organism: Actenoides lindsayi; assembly: GCA_025331215.1. Lineage (NCBI taxonomy): Eukaryota > Metazoa > Chordata > Aves > Coraciiformes > Alcedinidae > Actenoides > Actenoides lindsayi. Next base: position 20,848 of record WTSP01012332.1, on the reverse strand, counting down.
GAGGGTGAGAGGAACGTGTATGGCTCCACGAAATGCCAGGAGAACAAGTGCCCCGAGGAACACTGTTTGGGAAGGCAGACATGAGTGCTGCAGTGTGACAGAGAATAGAAGAATGAGTGCAGGAGAATGTGTGATCAGCAGGGCAATTCCTTATGACCCAAGCAATGGTTTCTCATTGACTACAGGCTCTTGCTACTGTGGTTGTCAACACAGCATGATCTCAGACTACTTTTTCCCCAAAGATTTTTTTTCTGCATGTGTGAGGGTCTAGCTCCAGACCTTTTAAGGAGGAGACACCTGGAACAAGCTGTTGGTTTCACTGTGGGCCCAAGCTCTTGTCTTGATGATTTCACTGCAGACAGGGCTGAGCAGCCCACTCCACAGCCAGATATCCAGGGCCTGGCTCCGCAGAAGGCAAGAGCTTTGAGTCCAAATACCATCCATCACCCCACCATTCAGTTCACTATGTCAATACTCTGACCCCATGCCAGGGTAACTCCTTACTTGCATATACATGCAGCAGATAATGCAAAGGTTAAGAAATGCAGTAACTCATGTCCCCATCATTACCTCTGCCATCCTGCAGATCCTTCTGCTGGCTTTTGAATTTAGCAATACTTTGAAAGCAAGTATTTCCACATTTTGTGGTAAGGTTGAGATTGCCAGGCGCTGAGAGTTTTATCCAGGATGCAGGTCACTGGAAAGGGTTAATCAGCCAATATTGTTTAAGTGCAGGAGTGTGGGAGTGAGACAATAAGAGAACAGAGCTGGGCTCAACTTTGCATTCTCCCCCATGCTCCTTTTGGAGGGTGTTTCAGGGACAGGCTGTGAGGAATGCACACTATCTAATCTGCATGTATAATATAAATATGCACATTTTTATTTGCTCTCTCCATCTGCAGGGAACTTGCTGGCATCAGAACAGCCATGTGGTCTCACAGCAAAGTTTCCTTGTAAAAAGAAAAGACATAGCAAGACTGCTTGCTCTCTGCCTCGTGTATGCTGTGCAAATGGGTGCACAAAGCCTGTCCTACTCACACCTTCACATATTTGCTCTTTGGTCTCAGGACCTTGCAAAAAAAGGCTGCACTGGGCTCCTTACAGGAAGCTGGTTGATTGACTGAGCTGGAAAAAATCAGTGTAGAGAGAATAAAAAAGAAATTGCACTTGGCCAACCTTAAATGATCATTTAAACCAACTTCTCTACCAAAGCAGAAAGGTTGTTTTTTTAAAAAAATATTTAGGATAGGACAAATAGTTTTCATCTTTTGGAACAGGCAAAATTAAATCAAGACAAATTCAAGGATGCTAAGCTTTTCAGCGTGAGAAAGTCAAAATGTTTCATCTGAGTTGTCAAAATAAAACATCTAGGCTGTATGTTTTGGAGTTTGTGTTGGTTTTTTTTCTGTTTGCATTTGAAGCAAGTTGAGTAATTTGCAGATTGACTAAAGCAACTTGATTCTGCATTTTTGCCTATATAAATAAGTAAATAAAAAAAAAGCTGTTAGCCAGCTCCATTGTGGCTTTCTGAACAATGCTCATTACACTAAGCTGGGAAGCAGCAGCTGGAGTCACTTGCCCAGCCACAGTACTTGAAGTCCTGGCTGCTCTATAAACTATCTCACAATGGACTGAAAAAAATCTGACTTTCCTCTGTAGAATGTTTTGGACTCAGGTCACTTCAAATCAGAGGTGCTGTTGTGCAGAAACTAAGGGTGCAATAGTACAGAAGTCTGCACAAATTCACCAGGTTCTAGGGAAATGTTCCTTCATCATGTCCTTCAAGAACACAGATCTGCCTTCCCATGGATTTTTTTTAAAGGCATGGCCAACTCAGAGGTGTTTTTAATCTTTTCCTTATTGTTCCATAGCACGCATGTGTATTTGTGAGGTGTTCGCGTGCATGTGGTTTTGACAGTATAAAATATTAATAGCAGAAGGGTGAGAATACATGTGGCCTTCAAATGAGGTTATATAAACACACAGCTGTTGCACTATTTGTAAATTGATGGAAATGTGTCTTTATAAAGAGTGTGAAAGTCAAATAAGCGTGCAGAGAGAGAGGGCACACATGTTTCATAAACTGCACAAGAAGCCTATAGGAATTACATGGTGCTACTTAAATCCCAGTCCCACTGAGGTCAACTGGAGCTCTGTCACTGACTTCAGTGGGATCAGGACTTGGCACAGTGCACTTTCTGTGATTTCCCTGGATAAAGCAGATCGAGCTACTGGAGAAACAAAGGTCACACTCCTATTACAGTAGCAGAAGTGCTGATCCCTTGTGGCTTGCTGGCATCCGAGCCTGATGGGGATGATGCAGCGGCACAACACCCCACAGAAGAGAGCTTCCAACCGTGCCTCCTGCAGACTCTGCTGTTGATGGGAAAACAGGATCTGGATAGGGTGGTGAAACAGGGGGAAAATAGCTATCCCTTTGCCTCCCTGCATTCCCCTACAAACTGAGCTCTGCTAGAGGGGGGCAGTGCTGGTGTGTCAGACAGGCCAACAAAAGAGCATCGCTTTGTGTGTTTGAAAGGGCAATAAGTTGTGTGTGGGCTAGGTCTGTGGGCTGACCACAGTCCCATTTCTGTAGCTTTAACAGCTACTTGCACTTAGTCTCCCCCCAGGAAGGTTGTGTAGTCACTGTCAGTCTACATTCTGGATGACAGGCGTTGATGGGTCTAAAGTTTCATCCTGTGGACAAGGTGGAGCATGAAAGAGGATGAGTCACAGGCAGGAAGGTTTCAGGCATAAACAGGAATTGTTTGGCCTGTGAAATGGATTAAGACATTAAAATCTCCTCAGTTTTCTGTGAGGTGCAATATTACATTTTTCCTACTGCAGAAGATGAAGATTTTCCTACTCAGACCCCAAGGAAAAGTCAAGGATCATTATTTGGGCTCACAGAATCACCTTGGCCATGACAGTAGCCCTTGAATCAGGGACATCATCCTAAGAGGCTTTTCTCATCCTGCTGTAATGGAGCAAGTCGATGCCCAACTCGGTTAAAGGCCCAGGCATATGGATATTTGTTTGAACCTTCTCCACATTCTGTATTCCCCTAGGTTTGGTAAAAGCGTTCAAAGAGGAGCTCATGAGAAGCTATTCCACAGCCTTCCTTCAGCAGCCTACCTTTTTGTGCAAAAGTCTCCTGATGTTTTTTGTTTTGTAGGGTCACTGATGCTTTAGCAATTGGGCCAAAAGGCAGTCAAGCAGTCACCCAACCCAGGGGGAACATTCTTCGTGGGCAGCAAAAACTGGGATTCTCCCTTTGTAGCATCCTTGCCAAGGTGTCCAAGTTCATATGAGGCTGGCCCAGAATCCCTGGGTACCCAGTGAAGAGAAACAGGCATCTCCAGGTGGCAATTCAGATCTTAAGTGAGCTAAGGAAAGTGCATTGAATGCAAGCTTTGTTCTGCCTGTGATCAGGAAAGCTTGTCTTCTAATGGTCTAACTTCATCCTCAATGGAGGGCATTCGTCTGGGGGAGGTATTATACAACAGGTTGGAGTGTAAATGTGTACTGGAGTGCACTGCACACTCACCTTCTCTTTGCAGGCAAGACCTTATACTGAAATGAGAGTAAGAGCTCTTCAGGTAATTGAATTTTCGGTTCACTAGCAAGAGCACTTCTTTATGTTGTCTTTGACTGGCTATTTTCAAACCAAAAACAAAGGAAAACAACCATCTTGATTTGAGCAAAGCATTTCTTTTGAACACACCTTTCAAAATGAAATGGAAGGCAATTTCTAACCAAACTAAATTTACAGAGGAACACGGCAAAATGAAACACTTAGATTCAAATAACAAATTCAATGTCAAAATCAAGTTTCTGAATTCCCCCTCGGGCTTCCAAGAAGGATTCAGTGAAGGAAACATAAGTTTGCAGAAAGATGCTATTACCAAATCTGCATTGCCCACTGCAAGAAAATAAACCCCACATATATTTCTGATCTAAAATTGATTTTACAAATGCAAGAGATCAGGTCACTGTTTCTTGGACACAGTGCAGAGCTAGTTTAGCTAAAGTTTCAGCAAGTCACCTTTAGACTTGACAGTAATGGCTCTGCTCAGTGACCACAAATACCTTGTAATTTGGTACATAAAAATGTCCTGCTAGTGCCATCAGACTGACGATAGTCACCCCAGCCAGACCACAGAATGAAAGTAACCTCAGCTTGATTTATCATTCCTTTATTTGCATTTGTTCCAATTTTGGGGGTTTGGGATATTTTTTTTGTTATATTTAGTTTCAATCTGTGGAGAAGGGCAGAAGAGAATGATACAAAATATTCCTATAAAATTTGTATTTTATTCCAAGCGTTTCTATCTTCCTTATGCAAAATATGAGTGAAAGAAACATGGGAGATAGTGGTTTTCCAGACTAGGAAAATTGTGCAAATGGAGAAGTCTGTTTTACAGAAGAAGGCTGGGGATGAGTTAGAAAGGCATGGTAGATGTTGATCTCCGAGAGTCTACAGGGTGGAAGGAGCACCACTGGACAAAATGGTCAGCAGCAAGCCCTTCTCTGGGTGTGTAGTATACAGATAAGCAGGTTTGGTCAAGTAAAGCCTGGAGATGGAGACTTGAAATGACTTAAGGGCACACACAGGAAAAAAAAAAAAATCAACCTCTCAATATCCTTTAACTCATGCATCATCACAGACAGCTCACATTGTCTTGCCTGGGTCAGGATTTGAGAGCACATGGGACAAGGGAGCTAGTGCCTGATCAGAGCTGGCCGATTCACAGGCACACTGCTTTTCTCAGTTGCCTCATTGCCCTCAACATCATTCTTCCGACATGTACTTAGCTCAGCTGGACATCCTGGCCCGATGCACCCGCTCAATCATTATCCAGACAGGGATTTCAAAAACCTACTTGAAATGCCCATGATTGTGCATGCGTTAGGTGGCAATTTGCCAGCTGGGGCCCCACGTTCCAGTCAGCAGGATGGCAGCTCACCTTGGGAAAGCAAGGAGGGGGGGTGGGGATGTGCACACAAGTTCCTCCTTTGTTTCTCCCTGTCATTCCCTGGGTTTCTCCCTTCTGCACTGGAGAACTGTGGCAAAGCAGGGTCACTAAACTCTTTCTTCCAGCCCTCTCCAAAGAAGATAGAGGGGATAATTTATCTCTTTGTGGATGAACTCAAGAGCTTCAGAGGTTGAAAACTTTGCATAGTTTTAGATGTCTAAACATCTGAAATGCTTTTTAAGCCATGAGGTCAGGAATATACAGAGGGTTGTGCATTGACACCGGTGAAGTTATTCTGGACTTACATCATTGCACTGAATATACTGCACTGATTTTTCCTCCCCTATGCAGTCTGCGGGGAGACGTGTTTGTACATGGGGTCATCAGCTTGGCAGCCTCCATGGCCTTTGCTTTACTGATGCACAAGTGATGTGCTCTGCTTGGGGCTGGTGCAATCTATGGCCTGATCTTAGTGCCACTGTTTGGACACAAATTCCCTCTGATTTTTTCCCAGGCATACTCTGTATAGCCCCATCTGCTGCCTCTCTGATGCATGTACTTTTCACTTTGATTTTTCCTCTCCTGTCACACATGGAGCTGCCAAGCATCCAGGCTGTATGATTGCATATTCCCCACATCCCTTCACAATGGATATTAGTTTGCTCAGCTGTATTTCATTCTGATTTCCTTCAGTAAGCATTGGGCTGGAGCACAGGGGAAGATTAAAGGAAGCATTGTGCAAAGTCAGACATGACCCCTGGAAGTGGCAGGGGTTCAGTAAGAATGGGGCCATGGCTTCCCAAAGACTGGGGCCAGTCTGGGAGCGATTTGAGAGAGGTAGATGTGGGTACAAACACTCATGAGGAATATGAGGAATCATATGAAAGGTACCATCCTCAACAAGGAAATACATAGATTTTGCAGGGGAAGGAAAACTGTTTTCCCAAAGGGCAACTTGCATTAGTGTTACAGAAAGTCACTGATGGCTGAGAAAATTGGTAAATCCTCCAAATGAACCAGAATGATTTAGAATTTCTCTAGGAAAACCACATTGACTAACTGAATTTGCTAGCTGCTCCACACCAGTTTATTTTGTTTGGCTCCAATTATGCCCTTCCAGCAAAATAAACTGTTTCTCATCCCCTCCCTTATAAGCAAACAATGGAGTAATTCCTGAAATAACCACCAACATTATTAAAGCTACAACAAACTATAGGGTAGTGCTGATGCCCAGATCTGGAATGCCAGATCCATGACACCTGCTCTTCACTGTCCCTTTGAAATAATAATGTCTGCCTCTATACATTTCTTGTCCACCAGAGATATCAAAGTACTTCACAATAGGCAAGTATCATTATTAGCATTTTACAGATGAGAAATCCGGACACAGGGAGGTTAACTGCCATTGGACTATCTTACATTTACTCTTCTACCAATAGCTCATCCAGCTACAATGAAGGTCAAATTTCTCCCTCTCATTCCTGGATCACACTCTCTTCTCTGTTCATCCCCATAGAATCCAGAAGCTTGTGCAGAGATTTAAATTTATGTGGAGTTATTGACACTGTGTTCTGCTCTTTGTCTCCCTGTGGTTCCTGGAAATTCTGCTATTTCTGCCTGCTTTAGGAAGAGCTGAGATAATTTCTTTTTCTATGAACACAGATTACAAAAACAGATCTGTTTCATATTATCTCCCAGACTCTGAAGGAGCCTAACTGGGGGAATCCAGTTAAGACTGTTTTCAAGATAAAGGATAATTACAATATTCATTATTGTATGGAATCCTGACACAGGATTCCACTATCACTGCACCTGGCTTGACAGGATGAAGTGCTGGTGTGTCTGTGTTTGAGTCTTGCTGGCCCATCTCTGCTGAACAATGCTTATGTTTAAAAATTCAGAGGAACTATATTTTAGACAGTAGCTTCGGACTGAACTTTTTCACCTAACATCAATTGTTGTGAGAAGAGAAAATGAATCTTTGCCTTTGAATCATAAACTGTTTAAAATAGGGCTTATAATGGCAGCACTGACAGACTTTCATTTATAGCAGCTTCAGTAGGACAAGGATAGTATATTTCATGGGACAGAAAAGAGCGACAAGAGAAAACAGAGAAAAAGCAAAGACCAATATTTATCTCAGAGGTGTTCTCCCAGCAAAACTAATTACCAATCCTTTTCTTCTGAAGCTTGTGAAATGGCTACCAAATTATCAAGCAATGGTGCAAACGATGCTTTTGTCACACCTGAATTTGTTTGGCACTATCCAGGACACCAAAGACAGAACAGATGAAAGGACATAATTCAGTTGATCTCTGTAGATCCGCAGAGAGTTCTTTGTGCCAGAACCTTCACCATCCAAGACCTTTTTCTGTTAGTGCAAGGTACACTTTGGTGGAAGCAGGATAAACTAAAACATCCTCATCAGAAGACCATTAAAATAGATGCATAGAGGCAGCTGTCTCGTCTCAGCAGGGTTTTAAAGAAGAGTGTAAGAATAAGGGCAAGAATTTGATGCTTTCTTTACATCTTCCTGAATTCCAGATAGTTTTAGCTGCTCTAGTTTTCCTGTTGCACTCCCTGTGCACAGATACTTCTGAGTGCACATGATGACACCGTACAGGCATTTGCATCTAAACCCTGAATCTGAACAAAGAACTACATTGTATAGGGTCCCTGCAAACCAAGGTCAGAGCCACTTGGATCACAAATAGAGATGACTACACAAAGGCTTTAGAGCAAATTCTTAAGGAGAGAATAATTAGCAACATGTAAGTAAACGTAAAGTGGGATAAAATGTTAGATAGGTTTACCAAAGACACAGAGTGCCAGACTAACTCGATATCCTTCTTTGATAAGATAATTGATTTTCTAGACAAAGGAAATGCAGTAGATGTAATCTATCTGGTTTTCAGTAAAGCATTCGATACGGTGCTGCATGATAAATTATTAGTTTTCTTGGTGAATATGGGGTTTAGCAGAGGAGCTGTAAGGCAAAAAAATAGGAAACAGCTGAAAGTGAAAAAACAATAGGTTTGTTTAAAGGAAGAAGCGTGAGGTGGAAAGAAAGGTAGTAATGCCAGCCCTGAAGGAGCTTCCTGGAGTCTAATCTGGCTTAAACTTTCATGATTACTCTGTGTACAGAAAGTGTACTGTGTACAGAAAGTCTGTATAACATTTGTGCCTGTGGGTACAAACCTGGCAAGAATTGCCAGTGGCAAGAAGGGTTGGAATGCTGGAAGAAGAGTTAGGTGATTTGAGAGTTGAAATAACAGAAATGGGGTGGGATCTACTAGTAGAGAGTGCTATGTCATGTGTTTAGGTAACAGCAGCACTATTTGTTACTGTGATCTGTGGATCCGTCACTCGGCAATGACATAAAAAGGAGGAAAGTCACAGGCATAACACTAGATGACAAGATATCCATGAGCCACCAATCTGATGTAACCATTAAAAAGTCAGCATCAGGTTTAAGCATAGCAGCTGGTGTAATTCTACTTGAAACAGAAATGTACTGATGCTATTGTGCAAGGTCAGACCTCCTGATCTGGTGTCTGACAGTCAAAGACGGGTGGATTCAAAGTGAAGCAGTTGTGGAACAGGACCATGTGACAGAGTACGGAAAGCTAGTCCTAGAAAAAGAATTAGGGAGATCTGGGTTGTACAGCCTAATAATGTGATGACAGAGATACCTGTGTGGTGCTGTAAACAGCGGGAGAGGGCAAAAGCACTTTAACGTAAAAGACAAGATACCTGTTGGTAAATGATATTAATAAACCCATTCAGCTTAGATTTCAGAGGGTGATTTCATTCCACCAGAATACTGAATATCACCTGGGAGAAATGTTTTTTAAAAAAAGCCTGCTAATTTAAAGATGAGAACAGATTGGTTGTGGCAGAGCAGTTCCGGGGAGACTTGAACATCACATGCCCAAAATATTCAGTCTCCAGCACTGTTTTTTAGTCCCTTTTTAATCAGCACAGAGAAATGAAATCATAAAACAGCACGAATAAGGAAACAAACAGCCAGTCTCCTGGTTATAAGTTCCATCAGTCCCCTGCTGGTGCCTTGGCTTAGAATTATTTGTGTTCATTCTCAGTGTCTCATATCTTACAAGTTCAAGTCGATTTCTAGCACATTTTTGCATCAGAGTTAGGTACATTGAGCTCAGATGGAAATACAATATTCACAACTTCTGATAGCCATGAAATTCCCTTTAATACAGATCTCAGAGGTAAATCCTTCACCCCAATGACAGGGTTGTGTTAGTCACCTTTTAAAATGACCTTGCCTTTCATCCAGACCTCTGTGGTCAATCTAAATTGTGTTGCTCCAATAAAACGTAGTTAGCTGATGAGGTCAGAGACATTATTTTTTCTTCCCTAGGCATAGCCTGCAGTCTTAGTTTTTCAGTGGGCTAGTTGGCACCGATAGAGTGATCTTTGCATTAGAAAAACAGATTGACATGATGGGCATGAACAGTTTAGCAGGCTGGATGCAGGGAAGCAGGAGTTTACAAGCAAATTGGTTTAAGTACAGATTGCTTCGTTTTTGAGAACAGCAGCAGGGTGCTCCAAAGTTGCATGATGCTGCAGCTGCTTAGCCATTAGGTAAAAAAAAAAAAAGACAAAAAGGAATGATCTTTGAATAGCAACAAAACCCATTTCAGAATAGGATAAAAAAAACTTTAAAGGGCATCATTTTTGAATGGCAGGGGACAAGAGACAAGATCGGCATCAGCAAGGTAAATAAGGATGACTATATAGACTCAGAATTCACCCTCTATACTAACCCTTAAAACATCAATTCAACACCCTGGACTGGGAATCCATTTAGTAGACATGAGGATCATGTAGGCCAAGCAGCGTAAATGGAAAAATAGAGTAAACCCAAGTCGAGTTAAATCAGGATGGTCTGCTGCGAGGTTACAAACAGCAGGGCTGTGACAAGGATTACACCCTGCACATCCCTGCAGGGCTCTGGCCCTGCTACATACAGCAATAGATCAAGACACTGCAGTAATGTCAACACAGCTGCATTTTGGAGCAACTTCAGCCTTTCATCAGAGAAGGCGTAAACTTCTCTATTCACAGTCCCTGCTATTAGGAACCCTAGAAGTCATTTAAAGATTAGCTGAGATGTTATTTCTACCAAGCACTCTTTAAGCGTGGCCATTAGCAGCAAATTGGCTGTGAAAAGTGTCAGAGCACCTTTCATTCTGAAAGGCAGTTTACAGGTGAGGAACTTCCTGAACTAGAGGTGATAAACCTTACATTAAATCTCTCACAGAATTTTCTCTCCTTATTTATCCAGCCACTTTTTAAACACACAAAAATTCAGCATCCACAACATCCCGTGGCAAGGGGTTCAAAAATGCGTTGTGCGCAAAGTAGACTCCTGATGTATGTTTTGAATTTGCCATCAACTACATTTATTTGATAACCCCTCATTATCATACTGAAAGAGCCATTACACGATAATTGCTTGTTTATATTTTCTACAGTGAAATAACAGCAGAAGGAAAAAATCTCATTGTGTCTGTAAGTATCTAATTTTGGCCACAACAGCCTCTGGCTTTAAGGGCATGTCAGACAGTGGGTCACAAATATCTCTTTGCTGCACAGCTGGAAGAATGGGATGGCAGAAATTAGGACATCTTAAAGACCTTGTATTTTTTGCTTCCCCCCTCCCCCTCCTTCTCTCTATATCCCAGATTTTGACACTGATGAGTCTTACAATGCCAATGTAACTTGCAGGAGTTTCACATCAGTGATACTTCTGACCCCATCAGCTGAAGCTCCCATCTTATAAGGAAAAATGCATATGCACAAGAAAACTAGATGGTTTTTTTTTTTAGCTTGATATGATAATAACAGAAGCTTAAGTTTCACTGATTTGTTGACAATGTCATAACCTGCCTATGAATAGCATCATAGTAGAATCATAGAAGCATAGCTAATTGAAGTCCATTTTGGTGAAACTACAAGGGAATTTGTCCTCTTGTTTAACAACATTCATTTAATTTACTGTGTTCCAAAGTAAGGATCAATAAACAAACAAAATCTTTTGAGTTTACTCAGCAGAGGAAGAATTATGACATGAAGGATAATGTCTCCCTATTTTATAATACCTCTGGCAATAATATATTGAAATTGTTATGAAGCCATGATCATATCAGAGACATTGAGCAAAGAAACAACCACAACAAAACTCAATTTTACATATATTCCTTCACATGAGACAAATCAATCCATCCTCATAAATAATATACAAAATCCCTCAAATAGCTCAAAATCCAATACACTTATTAGAGTGTCACTAGAGCCATGGGAACCATGTGCATAAAAACATAGGTGGAAAGAATGATCCTAACTCCATCATTTCAGAAATTCCTAGATAAGAGGAGGTCATTAAAGATCCCATTGAATTTTATTGGAGAGAAGGGATTTAACATACTACAGGGAGCCTACTCTCTGCTCTCATGTTGGTCAGCTGTATTTGTTGAGAGGTTACTAAGTTTTCTGCAAGGCAGATGAAATTGGATGAGGATGTGGACAAGACTGGGGATTAGACATACAATTTATGAGGCTGTTTGGGCAAAGATAGTAAATCTTCCGTAGTCATTTATAATATCATTTTTCACTAGTTTGGATAACCTTTATGTCCTAGCAAGGTCATATAAAAAGATGTTTTTCTAAGCACAAAGCCCTCCTTTTGTCTTCCTATCTTTCAGGCATGTTTATATCCTTGTGTCCCAATATCAAAGTGCTATGGAACAAGTGGCAGGTGTGAAAATTGAGTTGGTTTATGCAAATAAAGGCTGCTAAAATATTCTCTTTCACTGGTCCTATCTGGAGGACTTTACATACAAACTGGGTTAAATGAAGATCACACATGGCAGAGCTCTTTCATCTCTCACTGCACCAGCCTTGCCTGTGCAGAATTAGTAGCCATCACACATGCAAAACATAGACCTGTTCTGATAGCTTTCAGAAAGGCTGGCTCTGGTCTCAAACTGATAAATTCTCATCTTTTGAAGGAAGGACTCCACTGAAGTCGCCGGAGACACAGACATTACATGAGGATAGCAGGCCAGCTGCAATGTGCACAGCCTCAATTTGTAGGTCTCCACCACATCTCATCCTAAGCCTTTATCCAGGACATTGAAGAACAGATATCTCTTGGGGTAAATACTATCACTACAACAAAGATCTCTAAACTGAGCCTCAGAGCTGTTGTAACTTTGTCCCTTAAAAGAACTGGTGCACCAGAGATTTGTTTCTATGTTCTTGCCCAGTCCTGATCCAATCCCACTTGGAGCATGGGCATTTCACAGAAGAGTTTTAGTTTTGCTTGGGATGTTTCTTAACATTAGTAGTAAAAAAATTACCAAAGGGCATTCCTGATAGTAACTCATCTGTACTCTAATACCAAGCAGTGAAAAAAATATCTATGTACATTGCAGGATACATCCTTGTGTCCTCAAAACCCATAACATTCCTATTTTACCTCCAACCATCTGTTGTTTGTTGATATTCTAGTACTCATGAGCCCAGAGACTCCCAAACTCTTTAGATCTTCCTTCCTCACACCCCGTCCCTGGCAACTCAGTCCAGCTAGGCCACCTTATCCTCCAACCAAGGCTTTCTCTGGAGTAAGTATTTTGCCTTTCTTCACTTAAACCTTCTCCAGCATTACCCCCCCTTCTTGCACAGGCAGAGGAGAGTGAAGGTGCCAGCCAGCCTCACACCAGAAGGGAGACTTTGTGCAGGCAGTGGAGTTGAGAGAGCCACAAATTTGATGGATTATTTTATTCACTGTACTGTGTGGTTTTTAAATAAACTCAGGCAAAAACTACATCCTATGCTGAGCATATGACTACTGTAATAGTTTGTCTCATAACGAGGCTGTTAGCCAGAAGGGAGAGCAAAATTGTTGGGTTTTTTATATGTGTAACTAACCATGCCCGGACAAAAGGGTGCATTTGGCATAATTCAAAACTCTGATGTGTCTCAATGAAAGCTCCCCTCAAGGCTGTGGGAATGCCCCACTTGGTGCAGTGTGAGGAGCTGGAACCAACCCTGCATGTCATGCACAGAAGTTAGAGTAATGAGTGAATTACTGGAGTATTTTAGGCACAGATAAGCTTGTCTCAATAATGACAAACATGCCAGGAGCTCGGATTCTGCATCCTGCAGATGCTAAAGCAAATGAAATGATTCCTGCTATGTGCTACCTTGGGGAGAATCATCTTATTTTTCTTGTTTTTAAACAGAAAGCTTTTAAACATAGATTCAAGAGGACTGAGATAATGCATCAGGAGTACTGAACGCTGATTCTTCATCGTAATAGAAACACTGATACGAATGAGAGAAGGAACAAACCATTCCAGTGCAAGCAGACAGTCTATCTTAGTGGTTCGCTTCCATACTTTGGAGTAGAGATCCTCCTATCTTCACAGCCCGTTTAACCAAGTCCAAGTGCTTCCTTTCACTGTCTGCCATCCTAATCTATGTAAACCAGCTCAGTTAGGCATTTTTCATTGAATTAATACATATTAATGGGCAGTAATACCTTTGTACTATTGCACACATTTTCTTGAAGTACTATTTTCCATCAAAAATATTTTATTCATATTGTTGCATGGTAACTGCATCCACAATATCTTTAGTGATTATTCATTACAGAAATAATACAGCTGTGCCAAACACTGTATTTTAGTGGCATTTTTAACAGACTGATTATATTTGTAGACTAATTGTATTATTGTAATTAATTGAAGAAAATTTTTTGCTCAGCTCAGGGAAAAGCAGTGAACAGGTAGCAAACAGGCATCTTTTAGATATGAATATAGATTGTTTTTAAAAGAGATAGAAAAGAGCACATGTTTGACTGAGTGACTTGGATAAAGAGATTATGAAGCACATGAAAAGTAGTAAATACACATTAGCAGATGCCAAATGTTATTATAACTACGGCAAAATTGAAGCTTAGATTATATGACTGGGAAGTTGTTGAATAGATTCGTAACTTCTTCACATTGGGGTTTCCATGGACTTACAGACCTGGCAGATAGCTCATCAAAGTCTGCATTTAAACTCAAATAGAATTGAGTATGAATGAGGAACAGTTGCTGTTAATGGACAAACCATTGCTCGGTATAACGCAATGCACGTGTAATAGGCAGATGTTGGACATTGTCATGTTACCTTTGAAATGAATACTATGTAATGGAGACATACACAGGTAAAGAGAGTGGTGGAAGTAAGTTTGGTTTCAATTCACATGGAGTGACCTTTTCCCTGGTCTCACCTTTCTTACGCCCTGTAAGATGCCCTCACTCTGTCATGGGGTACCCTTGGGAACACAAACAGACTGTTCAGCGTGCTTCAGTCAATTTGCTGCCACAGTAGGAAGAACCAGAGATACAAGACACCATGTGGAAGAAGATTGATGGGATAATAATGTGTGTCCATCTTTCTCACTGGAAAACTTCAGCATCAATTATTGTGTCAGCTGTAATTGTGTTGTCTGTTGAGACGAGACAGACAATGCCATTGTTCTAACAAGGCAGGAGGCTCTGTCCTTTCCTATCATGATTCGATATCTTTCTGAAGGGAATAAAGGCAGCTCATGAACACTTAGCCACAACTGAAGAGGCAAAACATTATGAGCTGCAGCAAAATAATTAGCAACAAATACCTTCAGGCAATAAGCAAATCCAGTTACTCTTATAGAAGCAGTTTGACCTCACTTAGTGTCTATTATACATAACTTTTTAGAGTCTTATTGATACTAGAGTACCAAGACCTATGGGATCTGCCAAAGTTTGTTTCCATCACTTACCAAGGAAACAACAGTTCTGCACTTGCTTAGATTAATTAACTTGTCAAATAATTAAGTAGACAGCCTGTAATGTAGCTTCCCATTTCATAACTGATTTATCACTTCAGAAGCTTCCCAGATTTAGTTTCTTTACATGAATAATTCCCCACCAAGAGAAAAAAATTAAGATGGGTCTCAGTTGAGGGGAGCTTTGTTGTACATTTAACTTATCTGTCTAGAATTTTTTCTGACTTTGCCCCGGATTTGTGAGAAACAGTGATGCAATATATTTCACTGGAACAACAAACTGCAGATCGTAAGTGAACTTTAAGGGCTGGATAACTATTTTCATTTTGGTGGTAGCAGATTAGCATTGGCTGAATGACAAGATCAGATTTTTTAAAATGGGCTGTCACTGCTGTAAGCGTTAAAATGATTTGGTCATCTGCTGGTCTAATGATCAGGTCATGATTTTGGCAGACCCAGGCTCAGCTGCTACCTTTGCTGTGCAACTGCCTCACCTTCCTGGTCAAGTCTCACAGGACTGTGAGAGGTCCTGCATATGAGAACCACATTCAGAAGAGCTTAGCTTCCACTGCAGCATTTAAAGACAGATTTTCTAGCTTGTTTCTCCATCTAAAAGGCTGGGGCTTTCTGGGAAGCTCGGTACAGACTGAAGGTATCGGGCTCTTTGGAAAACCATTGGTCACCATATCACACTTCATCTGTGAAATAAGGATAAATGGGATTGCCCAGCAGCCTAAGGGAGGCGGGTCTTGTGGGAGATGGTAAAGTGTTCAGTGATGAGCTCAGGGCAGAGTGAATTAACACTTTTTATGTGCACCATCTCATATTTGTTTTCCTTGAAAGCATTTGTGATACTTAAAGGCCTTCATGGGAATTTGTAGTATTGAATCTCCAAAGCTTCACGGGTATATTAGTTATTTGAGACAGAAGGCAGTAAACAGAAATACCACGCACCATTTACCTTGCCTCTGAATGTAGAGCTTCATGTGAAAGCATGACACAGAGGACTGAGAAGGGTGACTCTGCTGGTAAGATAAGCTCATTTTCATTGATTTCCTTAGAGGAATATGTATAATTTATATGAACATGCTGACATTTTGTTGCAGCACATGTGAAAAATCCTATTTACCTGCCAGAGACCTTCCCAGGAAGAGAGTTGTGCTAACCCCTTTAAAGAAAGCATCCAAAAAGATATTTTAATCCTGGGTGAACAAGAAAGGTACATCAAGAAACAAAACTGAGCCTGAATTTTGAGTCTGTATATGTTCTGAAGGGACACTGGTCTGGTGAAGTTTATTCCAGCCTCTAGTTAACATGAATAATTGTTTTGTTTCAGGCTAGAAACTCTCAACTATCAATAACACATAGTTGATGTAGTCAGCCTCCTGTGGGGTACTTAATGATCCATAAAACTGTTTAAAGGGAAGCTGCCAACCTGATTTTGGCCCAACCTGTGACTTTAGTTTTGATGTATCTTTATTACACACATGCACATTTGCATTTTTGGGCTGCAAAGTGGAAACTTCAAAAAGTGTAGGATTGTCTATGCAAACTTCATTTGTCTCTATTATGCAGCTGAAATTGTGTGTTATTGTCTACATTTAGCCTGTATCTGGGACTAATCTATAGCAGTTGCTCTATTACCCAAGAAACTCTCCCTAGAAGAGAAGGGGAATCAGGAAAACGAGAAGAGATCCATGGCTTGAAATTAAAACAGAATTACTATAACAGCCAAGCTAACACCAATGCAAATATAAAGTATATAAAAGTTACACTCACCCCAGAAAATATACAGTAGTCCCAATGAGCAGAAAAGCACTCCTCAAGAGTAGAAACAAACCTCTTCAGTGAGGAGGAGGAGGAGGAGGATTAGGAAGAAGCCTAGCCCTCAGCAAACTTCCCCCTTTATACTGATCATGCTGTTTCTGGGATGGGCTACACCTGTAGCCAATTCAGGTCAGCTGCCCTGGTTGGCTCCAAACTGCTAATGGCCTGCAGACCACAGCTGGCCTGGGGTTCTGTCCCAGCAAAGACAGCACAATGATAATTTATGACATGATTGCAACTGTAACTTCCAAATCACCAATGTCCTGTGATCCTTCTCCCAAAGCGTTGTGTAACCAGGCAAATTCATTGCAGAAATGATGGAAAGATGGGCAGAGCAATGAAAATGACTGGAGAAGGAGCCTCCACCTTCAGTGCCTCTACAGATGTGCACGTGCTTACTTAAAAGCATTGCTAGCAGTTTGCTTGCCTGGCCGCAGTGCGTGCAGACGAGCACCTTCTTACATCCAGACTCATCAGGGAACACGTGCCAAATGCAACTTGTCATTGCATCACGTGGCCGCTAAACCCCAGTGCATGAGCAGCGACACATGGACCTGGCGGACAGCTGAGACCTGTGCACCTCAGATGTGGCAAATGGTATGGCAACACTGACTTGAGAACATCCATTTGTTCTCTGATGAGCATACTGGGATGGGAATTGACAATGCAGATTGCTACCTTCCTGTTGTTCCACCCCCCCACTTTAGACTAGTGCATCTCACTTGAAATTGTTTGCTGTCATAGTCGATCTCTTTAAGGACTCAGGGAAGAACACTTTAATTAGCCCTGATGAAGTGGCAGGAGCCAAGTGAAGCCTGGTGGCTCTTGCTCTCCTTATGTTTGTGTTTCCTGCCGAGTATACTTGCTGGCAGAATTTTAAACCTGGCTAATTGCTCTTTGTGGTGTCTAGACATCTTCAGCAAGTGCTTCTTCCTTTTCCTACTAGTGCTTATAATATACATTTGCATGCTCCCCCTATTCACTCTGCACAATCTTCAGATAGATAAATTGCACAGCACTTCATGCTCAAAAAAGAATGAAGACAAGCTTGGAGGAGTTTGGAAATTGCACCATGACAGTCATGATGTCCCAGCTTCTCCAGTTACTGACAGGTCTTTGCACCAGTTTTGCACCACTTGAGTCAGCAAGGGCTCCTTGCATCAGATTCTGATCCTTACCTCCCAGTCTCTCAAGGAAGATAAATCAGACCTTTCACTGCAGAAACACTTCAGGTCCAAATAAATGGTATCAAACTGTGGCCCACTTGGTGTTATCTTTCTGTCTGTGAAAGAGCTCCAGTGCTGAGGAAAGTATACTTTTTCTTTCAGAGAAGCCATAACATCATGTGAATGTAGGTGTTTGTTAGTAGTAATGAGAGGGCCAACTTCCCTAGGTGAACTAGTCAAGGTGGGATTGTGGGAAGAGATATATCTGTAAACACAGAGCTGTGAAAATTGCATGGACGCATCAGTAGAAGAGCTTGTGACAGAAAGGGGACCTACTGGCTTCACCTCAGCATTTGTGTCCCCCCCCCCCCGGAAGTACTGCATTAGGGTGCTACACAGAGCACAGCATTCAAGCTCACAACCAGAAACTCTCACACGTCACTGCTACACCAAACTTTCACCAGCAGTCTGCTGAGCTCCTCTCAGTCCATGCAGTGGAACACAGGCACAGCTCAGGGTATCACAAGATCAATCCTTCCCCCTTCAGCTGACTCCCATTTACTCCTTCTGCCTCCATGGAATATGAAAGGTTTTGTACTTTCTATTAGAAAGCAAAATCCCCTTTCTTATTTGTCCTTCAACAGAAGCAGCACAAAGAAGCCAGATGCCCTGCATATGACTTTGGTAGATATTAGTCTAAGACAGAACAGATGATCATCTGGGAAGAAATCATCCTGTTGTTAAAAGATCTTTCAGGAATATTAGCAGACTGCTATAGCTTATGTTAGTCTCTTGAAGCTAAGCTGCTTTTTCATCTGTACATGTTTCATATTCACTCCCCAGCACCCTCCCTTTCCATATAGATAAAGCCATTATTCAGATCCTCTTCATCTGCCACTACATTTCAGCAATTTTCCCCAACTGATATTTCAGTGATACTCCTCCTCTTTCCTCCTTTAGTCCATAGGAAATGTAGCATTAATAGACCAACATCTAATATCCAGTTCTATACAAAGGAGAGGGAAAATGGTTTATTTCCATGGGACCAAAAATAACCTGAAATCACTGTCATTCATTTCCTTGCATGCTTTGTGTCCGCTTCAGAAAATTTGGCCCATGGCAATTAGGAAGAGAACGTGACAAACTAATTTTCGTGTGTGAGACGATTAGAATCTGTTGAGATGTTTCTGTAGATGAAATGCTGCTTTGCTCCTGTCATGGTTACTTTCTAAATATTCATCAAGGCCAGTGTAATAATTACATTAATCACCCTGAAACTTTGGCAGGATGAGTGCATCATGAAGCCATAGCCTGCTACAAAATGATTATTCAAACCTTCCCCCTCCAGAAATGACAGTACAGAGCCATACCTGGGCAGACGTTCAGATCAGAGCTGAGAAGCTGGGTGACATGTCTTCCATGAATTCTGCTTTGGAATGACTGTATTTGAAGCTAGCAAGTTAAGGCAGTTACAACTTTTGACTCCACACCAGAAACAGATACATATGTTGAAGTGACAACCTTTGAGTGCTGTGATGAATGAACACCATTTTTTTTGCTGAAAGGTATTCCTTGTTTTCAAGCAGCTCTGCTAGTTGAAAAAGGACAATGTGTACATGCTGTCCCGAAAACATTCAGGAAAAAGATTTCAGAATGACAATGCACAGCCATGAAAATGTGTTTGTAAACACTCAAACCCAATAAACAAGGCAGGAAGACTTCCAAGGAAATGTGTCTTCTTGACTAATTTCTAAGGCAACGACTCTGAAAATAGCAGATGCTTCCTTCTTGCTCCTTGCTTACCTCCCTTCTCACCCTTAGCAGGACTGGCATTCACTCGTGAAATGCCAGAGCAGAAACAAATGCTTATTTATAAATACTCCCCATTAAGCACTCTGCATAATGACTGCAGAAAACAATAGGCCCTGGGTGAGTCTGTTCCTCTCACAATAGTTCATGGGCTTCACTGCAATTATTTCCAGTGATAATTATAAAGATAACACCATTTAAAATATCTAATGTTTTATTCAATATTTCAGTGAGTTTCAATTACTTCCAATTATAATTCAACAGCTTTCTATTTAAAATAATTATTGTCTTTTATAACCTGTTTCAAGTCAAATAAATTGTTTGCCTTTATTTGTCATTGGCTTCTTCCACAGGTATTCATTCCGGGTCTCCCTTTGGTTTTCCAGTTCCCCATTAACTCACGTAGCCTTTCATTAACCCCTTATGTGCCCTCCGACTCGACAACACAATCAAGCCTCTGACAAAAAGCTGTCAGTGCAGCCCCTGAGACAATCACAATCAATTAAACTCATTAAAAATCAATCTGATTCAATTGCAGGCAACAAGATACAGTCCTGGTCGATTGAATAATGCTGGGCTACTTTGAGCTAAGCAGAGGCCACTGGGGTGAGCTTCAACTCCAGGCAATGAGGGTGTCACCATCAGCAGTGACTTCTTACACGAATATATGCACAAGGGAAGCGAGGGAACTGTTGCTACAGTTCATCATAAATCAGGAATACTGTGGAGAAAGGCTGTTCTTTGGTTCACTTTGGTAGGGAAATAGTGCTTGAAAGAGTCTCCCTAAGACATGCTTGCAGTGAGGTTAGCCTATATGTTATTTTCTTCTTTATTTGTAACATAAAGTATAATGATGCCCTGATAACAGGAACTGGTTATCCTCTGTTTTTTGGAAAAATATAAATGTTTGATCATAAAACTTTTTGAATCTATGAAAAAAACCCTCCCTTTCAATATGGGACAGGAAGAAACCCTTACATTTGCAAAGTGTTGTCTCCTTGCAGTTCTTTGAAGGTGAGAGTTGCCAGTTCAATAGCTTTACATAGCTGCGAGAGCTAGTGGGGAATAAAAAAGTTTATTTTGTGTAGATGTAGAACAGAAGCTCTTTGTCCTTCATTTCACTCAATTTCTTTTTTTTTATCTCGTTGAAAAATTGTCACATTAAAAAAAAGTCTTTCTTTTTATATATATATATAAAAAGTAATTCTATCTCCCAA
>WTSP01012331.1:53064-77618 GCA_025331215.1 Actenoides lindsayi | reverse complement strand
CTCCCTCCCTCTTTATTTTCAATCCTATTCTTTCAGATGCACTTGCTTTCACAGTAGCAATAGCCCTAATATGAATTGCTCACTCAATAATTTCTCAGTTTGTTCTTCCTTCATGACACTTTATACAAACCTCCAACTTCAAATTCCATTTTAAATTCTACAGTCCAGAACCAACTAAAAGGTTTGGCCATCCTTCCTTACCTAAATTTATCTTTTGGACTTCTTTTTGACACCTACCTAATCTGCAAACAGCAATATATATACCAAAACCACTGAAGAGATTAAGTGTTGAGGTATAATGAACCTACTTGCATATTTGACAGTACTGTGAATTTGTGATGTTCTGCAGTACACACTGTTCAGGAAAAAAATTGTTTGGACGGCATGTCCAGACCAAAACAAACAAACAAACGAAAATGCGGCTAGTAGTTGCTCATCAAACCATACCTCTGGAATAAATAATAATTACAACTGCTTAAATGCAATTTTCATAAGGCATTGGAGGTTTTTTAATTGATATCTTAGCTACTGTGGAAAGTATGAATCAGGAGCTACTTTCACAGCTCATTGCCACACTGTGTCAGTTTTGAGTTTAATTTTTGTCAATCTCTCTTTATTTTTTTTCCCCTTCATTTTGTTGTATGTGCTGCCTAGTGCATATTTGCTGGCTTACATTCTTATTTCTTTCTCTTGTCTAGATACTTCAAGAACTACATCATCTTCATTCTGTATTTTATGTATTCTTGTGTGTTTTCTATAAGGGAAGGTTTACAAGAGTACCACTTGCTCACCTATAAGTTGTATTCCACTTATGGCAAGAATCTCATCTTGTCACTCCCAAGTTATTTTCTCCAGTTATGGCATCATCTTCCTTACTGGAGAAGGTAGCCCAAAAAAGGAATATATTTGTTGTATTTTACCTATATGTACTTCCTGACTGTGGAATTAGCATTCTTATGACTGACTACAGAAATACAGAATTTCTGCTTCTTTAATGGACTGATTTGGATTTGGGTTCTTATTCTCTGCGACTTTAAGAAATTACAAAACTACTGTTGCTCATTCAACTGCTAAAAATTGCCATTCCAATGTAGTATTTATATCGCTAAATGCAAATGTCAACTAACCAGAGCAAAGCATAAATCAGATCCCATTTTCTGTGTTCATATTGGAACCTAAAGGGCTTTTTTTTTTTTTTTTTTTTTAACTCTTTAAATAATTTTCTTCTAATTTTTGAGGGGATCTTGTATGGAGACTTTCTCAGCTTAAAGTACATAAAATTACTTATACTATCATCATCCTCATAAAATATAGACATTTCATACACTTCAGAATTTCACAGGCAGTGCCAAAGCACTGGATCTTATTCTGTACTCTTTTATTCATGATTTTTCATTTGCTCTAATGGACTTGGACTAAAGGATAAGGTTAAATATGGACATCATGGTTTTTATCCTGTCTATTCCTATAGAGTTCCTTTCTTACAAATATATTTCAAATTAAATATGATGGGTGCACTGCCAACATTTTTCCTTCATAGATCAACAAAGTAAATTCTGAATGGAAAGGATTTCTCTATTTTCCATGTACTTTTAATAGAATCATTCTTGGACTCTTCACATTATATACTAAAATGTAGGTATTCCCTTCTCATGATTACAAAAGAGAGTTATAAATTAGATTTCTGGTCCATTATACTTCAGCTACTGCTCTAAGAGGTAATTATTAGACTCTGGAAATTATTTGGTAACTATAAATGTTGATTGGTATTTTATTGTCTCTCTCAGCAATGCCATCATCCAGGGCTGACTTTGCAAACCATTACAGTAATTCATGAGAAGTAAATAACTCTTGAGAATTTATCTGTCAGTGGTTTCCCATAGCCAATGTATTTTATGCTTACCCATCTTATCAGAGAGACTGTTTCTGCTCTAAAAGAGTGAAGCACTTAGATAATCATGACAACTTCTGGTGAATGTGTGCTGGTGGATATCATCTATCACTTTATATTATTTGAAAAAATCTCAGAGAATTATTTTTCTTTGCTGCTTTATTTCTCAACTGTCTTCTACTGTCACTCCACATTTTTACTTTTCAGTGCACTGGTTGTGAATAGCTTTTTGTACTCATGAAGAAAAATATTTTTTCAACAAAGAGGGTTTTTTTAAATAGTTATTTCTTTGGGAAGGTGTTAGTATGTTTGGTGTCTTAAAAAATCCAACAATTAACAAAGTCTATATAAAAAAAAAAACAAACCAAAAAACAAAACACAACAACTACTAATATCAATACCAAAGAGAAAAAATAATTAAAAAAACCACAAATAACCTCCCCAAAACTCATGTTTAGGTATGTATAGCAACATGAGTTATATCAATTGTAATACATGCTTAAAGGATTTTCTGTTGAAAGGTACAGAAAAGTTCAGTAAATTAGACTTTACAAATACAAAGAGGATACATCTTATGCAAGTGATACTTTCAGCTGTGGCAAGACTATGTAGTAACTGATAAGACAAGCATACATGCTAAATTCCTTGATGGTTCTGGTGGGCTTAAAAGAGTAAAGAATAACTTTTAGTGTGGAAAAAGGATTAAAAAGTGGATGAAGATAAAACAAATAAAAGCAGAAACCAATAGTTTATGCTACATTACTGGCAACAAAAATTGTTCCATGAATATTCATAGAAGCTAGTATTAAGAGCCTCAAATAATAAATTACTTATAAGTTTCAAATCAACTCAAACCCATTTGTATTTTACATAAGAATAAGTTTTCACCTACCAACTCCAGACATCTCCGGAATACTGGCGATGTACATCTCCTTGGTGAATTTTGGTTCATTGTCATTAATATCGTGGATTTTAATGATAAATTCAGACTCTGGTTCCACTTGTCTTCCTGTTTTTCTGTCTATAGCCTTGGCACGTAGCACATACAGGGACTTTTCTTCTCTGTCCAATTTCTTTGCAGCATGAATATCTCCTGTATTTTCATCTATAATGAACAGACTGCCAGCCCCATCTCCTGTTAATATGTATTTTAAATTTCCATCTCCTTTATCTTGGTCAGTGTGTAGCTTCAGGGAGGTAAAAAAGAAGAATTCTATAAATATATGTATTGTTATTACAGACCAAATCATTCAGAATATATGAATAAGTCTGTACAATTTTTACTATAATTGGGGTCAGTAGCGGTTATCTTCTGTTTCACTATCAGAAAAATTGCAAATCTGAGATTCAGTCATACACAAAAAATAGCTCTAAACAAACTCATAAGGACACAGAGGGATATAGAAGATATTAGAGTAGTGTTTAAAATTACCAACTTAAAAGAAAAAAATTATGTTTTGTTGAATAGTCTGTCCAGAAACTACCAGTCTCCTTTTTGAAGATGACATGGGGTGTAAAACTCCCAAGTCTCTATCTGCAAAATAAGACTTGTTTATTGATTGCTGATAAGGCAACCAGTCACCTTGTAACAACATAGAAGAAATAGGTTTTAAGGATTATAGCTTCTGAACTTCCCAAAATAACCTATAAATGTCCTGATTTAAGCAACTGGTTGGTGTTTCTAGATGTATTCTATTTTTACCTTTTTTTTTTTTTTTTTTTTATTTAGGAACATCTTACCTCAGTTAATTACTTCCTTCCTTCTAGTCCTCTTCATGCAGGAGAAACAATTTTCAAGAACACTAGGAGGTAAATTTTCAAAGGATTGAATGGGCTTTAACAGTCCTTTTCCTACTACACCTCTTCATAAGAGTTCAGAACTGTGTCCCTGTGAACTTACACGGCCTGATTAGTTTGCCTTATAGCACCATTATGATAAAGTACCTCAAACCAAAGCCAAAGCAAGACATTGAAGATGGCCCAGTCACTAAAAGTTTTCACATAGTACTCTTTTTTTTGGGGAAGTCTGTTTCTCTAACTTGTTTTACAGGGTCCCACAGTTCCCTTTTATGAGCATCTTCAGTATGTTTTCTTCAGATATATACTTACAATCACATCTGACCACAGATTGGTTACCTGCATGTTTTTCAAATGCAGACAGAAAGAATCGTATCCCAGAAATAATCTTATGCCAGTTTTTCTCTGAGTAGAAAAATATAGTATATCATCCACCTGAGAAAATACTGTTCAGTATTAGCAAAGGTATTACTCGAGATGGTCACTGGAGCCAGATAGTTATTTTGTGCCACTTCTTTCCTTGTTTCTGTATTCCTGCCAATGTTTATCTCCATGTTTCACAGCTGAGCCATTGTATCTTTTTATTACACCACCCGATGAAGGGTGAGGGTGACTGTGGTGTCTTCATTTGATTTTTTCCTCTAGTTCAACACTGTAGCCTAACACTAGTCACCAAATGTGATCTGATGATTGTTACGGTCTTCTAGAGATAAGAGTGGATGAGATGACTATCCAAACAGTTTTAGCACTTAATATATTCAGTGTATATCTGTAAGAGATCCCTGTGAAAATTCTTAAGGATTGCATACAATGGTCTGAAAGAATTAAATACAACATGCATACAGCACTCAAAAAAAAATCCCTGTCAATTTCCCAACTTTACAGGTAGTTTATAACATAAAATATCTTTTCATCTTTTTAAATTTTAATCTACAGAGAGCCTACAGAAAGTCACCTGCAGAAACTCACATGCAAAACTGTGGTGCAATACAATAAGTTTACAAACTATCATGCACTTTATTCACTAAAACCAAAGAACATGAAAAAAACCAAAAAAAGATAAATTTTCTAAGTCTTATTTCCAGTTAGAGTAAATAGTTTTGCATACAAAATAGTTTGTGGATTTCTGGTTAAATAATATTCATTTATGTATGTGAAGAAGGCTCAGATGTTTACACTGGAAAAATAATATTCATACATTTGTCCTGAAATAATCTTTGACTGCTGTAGTTTCCCTTTACATTTTACAGACTCAGCAGGTCTGGGGAGGTCCACTCTTTACTATCAGCAGAAAGCCATTCCTCTGGAAAGGTTTTGTTGGTTTGGGGTTTTTTTTTGTTTGGTTGGTTTTGGTTTTTTTCACTCTACATGAATCTTTTTCTTTATTTGAAATGGGATATGTTAGCAAGCAACTCTATATGGGTGGAAAATGAACTTGTCAGGTATGTCCTTTGTCATATCATAAACTGTACATTCTGCAGTTCCTGTGAAGAGCTGGCAGGTTGGAGGAGAATCATGAAATACTTTGAAAGAAACAAAAAAACCCCAAACCAGATAATATATTAGATTACTCTGTATGTAATGACTACACTGATAACAAATGCCATCCAGCATCAATTCACCTGAAATGTGTTGGAATGAAGACATAACTTAGAATATGCACTGTTAAGTTTCTTGATTTCTTAATATTCTTTTGCACACATTTCTTTTTCTATAGTTTTTTGTGTGGCTGGCTAAACACATTCTCCACAGAGATTTTCTTGAGGATCATCAGAAAGAAGGACATTGGTAATGGTTATGGGAGTGAAAATTAGCTATTTCTCTAACAATGTAAGTCTTCTAAATCTTGGTATATTTATAAATGCTCTCTCAATCTTTTTTCTTTATTTACATAGGAAAAGTGTTCATCTCAAGTTAGTCTGGCTATCCACTTCTGTGATACTGAATTTTTATGTGATAATTGGGATGCTGATATTCTCAAAAGAAATCTTCACATGAATTTACATGGCTCACCATAATTTCTAATAGTAAATGAATAGGCAAACAGATTATCTCAAAGTTCTGTAGCATAATTCTGTTTCCCCTATATTCAATACCTTGCTCCTTTGGTTACACTTCACCCTCATGTAGCACTCAATATTTGTCAGCAAATGGTGGTTATAACACATAACTGCCTAGTTTCAGGGAGTATTTTATTTGACTTTGCATTCATAATATGTCCAAAGCTAATCCATAACTTCTGTCAAAATTGACATTACTACAGACAGTAGAGAAGACACCTACATTCTTTGGAGGGTAAAGATATAAATTATCAAGTGAAGGAATTGATATGGAATTGCAAAACAAAACATAGAGGAAAAAGAAAAAATGTTGCCTTTAGAAAAGAATTCCTTAACGGCCCATATTTAAAAGTGCTTTACTGTTTCTTATTAATTCAATTTTAGTTTCCTGTAAACTGTGCAGCTGATCTGGTTCTCAGCTATTTGTAATGGAGAGTAACTCCTTTCAAGATAGGCAGACATATAATCAACAGAAGAGGGGAGAATCAATGGACACAGTTAACAAATTATATAGTGATACGAATGAATTTTCTTAATTTAGAGGCAAAAAATTCCCAGACTTCATTTATATTTCATTTTCTTTGCAATTTATTTCTGTACAACTGTTGTTGCAGAAAAAAAAGGGGAAAAAGAGACAGATTGCTACTTATAACTAGCAAGATTATTATGAATAAATATAGTGGAATAATGTATTTGGTTACCTAAATTCAGAAAAGAGGTGTGATCTCTCTTGTGGTAAGGATTGAAGGGGAAGGAAGGACAAAGACACATCAAGGAGACGTTAGATCCATGTTTACATTGTGGTAAGTACTGTATTAATGCCTACAGTTTAGATGGTTTACAGTGTGCCTCTCTATCATGCTATTAAAAAAAAGGGCTATTACTACAGATTTCTTACCTCCACCACCTCCACCTACATAGTTGTCTCCATCAGAGAATCCTGATATCCCATGATCTTCTGTCTCAAACCCTATTTGCCTGTAAATGCCTTCTATTTTTGTAGTAGACTCTGACCACAGGGTTCCCCTTGTTGCCTTGGCCTCTAATTTCTAACCATAAGCTTCTGACTTGTGTGTGGCTGTTCTCTAGGGACAGCTCTTCACGCTATATCCATGTCTTAACATAGAGGGCAACACCTCTGCCCCTCCTTCCCCTTCTGTCCCTTCTAAACTGCTTGTAGCCATCTACAGCCACACTCCAGTCATAGGATTCATCCCACCAAGTTTTAGTAATGGCCACTATGTCATAGCCTTCCAGCAGTACAGTAGCTTCTAACTCCTGTTTGTTGCCCATGTTGTGTGCATTCATGTCCAGTCCCAGGCCCAAACACATGAAACTCCAAACTCTAACATGCTGGTCACATTCTAGTGACAGCAGGGGCTCCTATCTGTCTCAGCTACTTTCATTTGCTATCCTCAAGCCAAGACAGGGAGGAATGGGAGGAAGATGCAAAACTGAATCTTGTCTTGTCATGGAGAAGCAGTCCTGTGTCTTATGGGTTAGATATAGCTATGGCATGTTACTTTTCTTCCTGTGTTCACTGTCAGTGTTGTCCATTGTGCCATTATGCACTTGGGTGTTCATCTTTACTTGCTATTTGTTGTTGTGTAGAAGTTCTTTGAGCAAAAGCACTACAAATTACATTAGAAAATTTTAATTTTCTAACAGTAATTTTTAAATTAATCTGTTAGAATTGTGAAGGAATTTTCATAATTTCTGTAAATTTGCTAATTGAAAGGGCTTAATTCCTCTTTCATATTATAGTTACATTAAGCATTTTCTAAGGAGCCAACACTAGTGCAGTCTTCTCTGTTATTTCTTTCTACATTCTCCAGTAAAGTTAGACTGTATTTTTATTTACACAAAACACTGAAAATGGTAATAGTAAATTAGTATATGCCTATATATGTATATGGAGCAGTAGCCTATTGCATACTCTTTGTTAATTTTGGCTGGAATAGGGTTTTTTTCAATGTGTGTAATTCAAAGGTATTTCTTAAAGGAGGATATTAGTGTTTGCTTGCTGGTTTTTTTTGGTTTTTTTTTTTTTTTTTTTTTTGTCCAGTTGCCAGAGGCATAACAGTAAAAACATCAAGTGTAAATGGTGCTGGTTATTTTGGTTTGAGGCTGTCACAAGTCAGCAGAGGAAAACTGTGAGCTATAAAAGACAAAGATTTTTTCCCCCTGTGAAAATGAAAGATGAACCAAGAGTTACATTGATAATGTCTTTTTATATCAAATGTATTTCTATTTAAGTTTTTCCTAAACCATAATGCAGCTGTCTGAACACATCTCTGTTCTTTTTATACTTCATGTGCAATTTATGCTTCTGATGGAAAACATTCCTCCTCCCCCTGCAAAACTGTATATTCCATCTCTTAGTTACAACTTTACTACAAAGTCTTTTCCTTGAGTTTTGCCTTTCATAACATTGCTTTCTTTATGGCTTAAGGCAAAAACTCAAGCCATGCATAACTTCAGGTTGAAAAACTTTTCAAAAAAATTAACATAATGAAGCATTATGTTAATAGTTGGACAGCTAGAAATATTGACTTTTGACTGCAATGTATCCGAACCTATTGACTCTGGAAAATGTGTAGACAAAACGTAACACATATGACATAAGTTATCAACTTGACAAAATGTCATTAACTGTCAGATTTAGTATGATTCTTTCAAATATGCTTATGTCTTCTTAAATATGAAAACAATAAGCATAAATAGTAAGCAAAGGGAAGAAATAGGGAAGCACAAACTAATCAGGTGTGTCCAAAGTAACCTTTTCCAAAATGAGAGATAAAAAGAAAATTTTTGTACTTTCAGGATTCCTCAAACATCTTTCAATCACAGTTTCTAGCTAAAGCTCCTGGGCTGAGGGAAGAAACATGCAAAATACAGGAAAACACAAGTATATGTTACTTTTACAAAGCCTTGTTCATATTTACATCAATTTACATCACAAATAGTGATTACACTATGCTATTTATACCAAAGCTGTGGCACAAAATAGATTGAGATTTCCAAGTCTGCCCAATATGTATTAAAGCACAAATTGATTTGATCCCAGGAAACTTGACTAATTATCACTCTAAGCTTACTCTTACAGGCTTAAGTAAAAAAGGTTATGCATAAAAAGGAAGAAAGAAGACAGTGGAGAAGGAGAAGGAGGAGGAGGAGAAGGAGAAGAAGAAGCAAGGAGAAGGAGGAGGAGGAGGAGGAGGAGGAGGAGGAGGAGAAGGAGAGCAAGGATGGATGAATATTACCTAAGACAAAATAAAGGAATTCATACTAAAAATGCAAGAAGGGTACTTAAAGTAAGAGCTTGTAGCATCCCAGCCATCCCTAGTCTTGCAGAAAATATGTTGAGTGGTAGTGACAGGATATTAACCAGAGCCCCCACTGGATGGTTTCATACTCTGTGAGATTTACAGCAACTAGGGTACAGCACCAACAGCAGCTCAGCCAATATTCCCCTTCTTTAGCATTTTAACTAATTAAAAACTCTAAATACATCTTAATAATTGCAGTAGTTCTTCAGTGTGGATTGCAGTAGCAGTACCTGCACTGTTTTATTTTTCAATTGTGTGTTTAATCAAAAGTTTGATGTATGTGCTAAATAGCAATATATTTACCTGACGAATTTGTGACATCAGCACAAACTTCTTAATTAAACAGCCAAACTCCTTGTGTGATGTTAACCTAAGTGACTGTATATTAAACAAGGCAAATGACATTTACTTCTCTTATCTTCTGTTTTCCAGCATCTGGTTCTTGTGTTCAGCTGTCTATTGTTACAAATTCTCTAGAGACTAATATTGTGAAAAACACTGCTGACATCAGCTGCAGGTGCTGATTTTGACTTAGTAGGTAAGGGTAAATCTGGTTTTCATTCAGGAAGGGCTTACAAAATTCTTAGTAGTCTTTCGGTTCTGCTGATACAAACACAATGTGGCGAAATTCATTCCCTCTACATACATCTCCCCATACCTAGGGTGTTGTCCTGGAAATCAAAGCTGTTTCCTCGAGTGTCGCTTTCCCCTGTATACCTTCTGTGCTCTATATGCTAGGCTGTAGTCAAATCTGGAAAAATGGTTGCATTCTTACTTCTACACAAAGAATTGGATTTCAGAGCACATAGAATTTCTTTGGTTTTTTCTCCTCTCTCTACTCTCCAAATCAACAGCTGTGTTGCAGGTTTTAGGCCTGATGGAGTCAGTCTGTTGGGTTTTTTTAGGGTTTGCCATACCCTGTCATTTGGCTGCTCCATAACATAAGATACAGGTTTACAGGAAACTACTGTAGTCATAAATTACATCCAGAGGTCAGAAATTACCACATCATAACATCAAACACTGCCATTTTAATCAATCCATGGAACAGGCAGTAAATCCTTCTTTATTTAAAGACTTCACAATAAGAAAGCATATTTTTCTCGTAGATTTTTCTCTCAGCAGAAACTTAGGAGTGAAATCTGTCTCTCTGTGTGATATATTTTGCTGTTTCAGAGGCACTCAAAATGCACTGTAGTTCCAAAAGATGCACACAGAGATATGCAGAAATAAAAGTGCTGGCCCTGGAAGTAACATGAGTTCATTGTATGGCTGGATTATCCCTTACCCTCCACAGAACTGATTGATCTGGGCTCATCTCTACACTAATAAGCATATAAGAAATACTCCAGCAGGGGAGAGCAAGGACTTGTTTAGCCAAGTACTTTATCTCAGAAGCAGCAGGAGATGATGGTTTGAGAGAGCGTGCAAGTCTGGCCACTGTAATTTTGGCTTCTTTTACACTCCTCACCCACCAGCTCCAGCATCTACAACTGTCATCTTAGAATAGTGATGACAGAGGGACCTGTGGGAGGGTGCCTCTCTGTTTTGTTTTATTAATCTGATGTCCTTGACCTTGTCTAGTTACCCATTGCCCTAACTTTGGACAAGTACAGGATTGACTGAAGTTATGCTGAACTAATTGATGTTATACTGTTTCTGTTATGAGTCATCCATCATGATCTGAGGAATATATCAATAACAGGAATATTTTACTACTTTTAATCCCAATTTTATGTGTATATACACATACATGTATGTATACAGGTAGACATGTCTACAGATCAAGACTGAATGCTTTTCAGAAAGTCATACAGCATATGCAAGAGTAATACAGTAAGATGTTGAGATGTGAGGCAACATGTTCAAAGAGTCTTTCTTGGCCTAATATATGTAAACAGGCTTCCAGTTTTGCAGCACCAAGCAAACAAAAACCAGACTGCTGGCCTGATAACTCAAAGGAAGATGATCTCAAAGTGTGCATTTTTCCTAAGCTGTTCAACTATATTATTTCCAGCAATAATAAAAACATTTTATTTACTATACTTAAAACATTTACTTTTACATGAATGTGTAACCTAAAAAGTGATGATTTTGAGTTCCATTCTCATTGGTCCCCTGTGTTCTGTACCACAAAGCTTCAAATCACAATTGTAAATGATGTATTTTTCCTAAGATCTTGCTTTGCAAACTGGTAAGCTAAATATTTGGTGGACACTATAGACCTCACAAGAAGAAATCTGTTATCCCTCAACACTTATTTCAAAATGTGGTTGTTTACATGGTGACTATTTACATAACTCAAATGTTTATCTGAAACTAAACTTTCAATTTAACACCAGTGGGAGGTAGGTAAGATTCATTGCTTTACTTAAAACATCACTAAGGTCCTTTGCTACTGCTTATTTATTGGCAAAGTTAATCAAACAAAAAAGGCTGAAATGAATATAAAGCATTAGACCATTTCTTTGTTCTGCAAACTATACTGGAATTGTAAACTGTCGGAACAATCAATGGATAATCAATGAGAGTATACTGTAGAGTTATCCATCTTATTCCTTCCTCAGTCTGAGTGAAATTCCCCTGTCCCATGCCTGCTCCAAGACACATAGGTGCATGCCCAGCTTTTGGTAAAATCTGAGAAGCAGATTCTCAAAGGTAGGTACATCAAAGTATAACATTTTAAATCAGGATGGGGCATAATAAGCACAAAGCCTCGATTCCGTGTTGATAATGTAGCTTCCTAAGTGAAGCTATTGTTTCAAGAGTATGCTGAAAAGCAGTATTTACAAAAGAAATATTTAAGGTAACTTTATTACTTTTTGGGTTTTGTTTTTTTTTTTTTTTATTGTCATTGATTTTATATTTATTGAAATTTATATTACACACTTCTTTTACATCTTGTTTCTAAATACCATCTTTGGAAGGTCATCACTGTAATGGTGGCAAAGACAAGGTGGTGGCTGAATAGTTATCCAAACAATTATTTTCCTAGCCCAGTGGAACCCACTAAGTATAATACCATTTGAGGAGAGCCTGAGGTGGGCTTCAGATTCTGCATAAACCACAGGCTAATGCTACTACTCAAAATGAGGGATCAGACGTGGTTTTTTTTCAACTGGTTTTCACTCTTGATGTGTGCTATCATTTCTGCCTTGATCTCTCCAAATAGGTAAGTCTTGCCATTATGCTGAATTCATCCCTGTGCAGTGGCTATTCAGTTCTGCATCTAACTTGTCATTGACTGTTTCTGTGACCTCAAATCACCATTTCAGCAATTCTGCTGCAAGTTTCTACTTAGAAGAATATATACTATGCCATTGCCTGCCTCACCACAGGTACTGTTCATTTAATTTAAAATACTTCAATATATTTCATTGAAAGGTACTTGTGAAAGTGGAAATTATTATTAATAATCATACCAGTATCATTATGAGGATTTATTTATCCCCCCCCCCCCTTTTTTTTTTATCCTCATCAAAGAGATCAACACAAATCTTTTCTATATTCATTGTTTTATATATAGTCTCACAGCTTTTTAGGAGCATAAAATGATTTTAAACTCTGTGTTTCTTTGTTGTGTCGTTTTCTTTTCCACACTCTGAAGATAGACCAGATTTAGTCACCTGAAGTACAAAGAGAATTAATTGCAGTACCTCTAATAGAATGAAAACAGCATGGGTCATTCTTGTTTCCCTCCATTAACAGTATTTTTAAAGGACTAAAGAATTTCTTCTGGCATAGATTCACATTTTGCCCTTCACTTCTGAATGTGATTCTAAATCTTTCATATGGAATGGGTGGGAATCATACTGTGGCCTCTTCCACTTCACAATTACTAACCTCTATAGAGATGAATGTATTTTCATGTTCAGTGAAACTTAGAGAGACAGTTAAAAAAAGCCTTTAATGATTTTTTTTTTTTGCCTTTCTTGCAACAGCTCTGCTATCAATTATTTCAGAGACATTATATACAGAAATACCTTCTTCCATGCCAAATTCCTCTTTACATTCATTTTGTTGTCCACACCATTTGTTTATATCTAATTAATAAAGTAAATATACATGGTTATATCTAATTAATAAAGTAAATACACACAGTTATTTCTTTTAGTCACTTGTGCTGCACAAAACATACAGCAAATTTTTCCTTTTTTTAAAATTACTGATTCAAAAGATCTTCAGTCTCTGCATTTTAAATGCAAATGCTGCAGTGCTACAGAGACAAGGTAAGCAAATACTTTCTATATTTTATATTTCATTTGTTAATTCATTCATATCAGTCAGCTGCTTGACCCAGTTATATTTGAACATTTAATGCTCTGTTACTTCCTGGTATTTGACAGTGTTTATTCATCACAAATGCTTATTAAAAAGAAAAATATGCTTACTTCCACAATCCCTGTAAGACCAAACTATCAGAGAAGCACCATTTTTAAAGTTTGCATCAGTAGTTGCTACATTTTTAACAGTGTGATACAGTAGCATCAACTCCACTTAAAATAAATAGAAGTTGTAAACCAGAACATTTTTATAAAAATCAAATTTACTCTCAATACTTAGAAACTAAATCTATTTCAGATTTTTTTTATCAGAAATATGTAGGCACAATTAAAAGTTCAAAGGGCAAAAAGGGCTGCTGATGGTGACAAAAGCCACAAATTTTAAGTTTTGTTTATGAATACAGTTTATGAATACCTGAGTAGAAGTATAACAATATCTTACTTAATACTTCTCTGCTTGTCATTCTTATGTGTTAAGAAAAGTTAAAGCATAAATTCATGTATTCAAGCACTGTTCATCAGGTAGGTAGCTATTAAATATTTAGTTCTGTTTTTTCCTTCTTTTGATAGTATGCTCCAATATCTTATTCAAGTCAGTATTTCCAAGCCCTGCTTTCAGTCAAATGGCTGATTCATGACTGTTTTCATGATATTCCAGAGGTACTTTTAATATTATGTGGGAATACCTCACACATAGACATGTTTTAAGGAAAAGCTGCATTACATCATTGTTGGCAATTACATTCTACAGATGGAAAAAAAATAAAGTGAAATGTACATAAACTGAGCATTCAATTAAATTTTATTAATAATTGTTTCAATAAATGTTTCAATCACCAGTTATTTTTATGGCAGAGGTTGGGATAAAACTTGAGCCTTATAGATGAATCAACCATTCCAAAGACATCTTTGAGATTTTATCAAGAGTTCTACAACTTAAACAGAGGAGAATTGATGTAATTTCTCCTTAGTGTCCCTTTATGGAAATGGAGAATACATAAAAACAATTTCTCTTCAGTTAAGGCTAAAACTCTTTTTTTATTATCAGCCTGATTATCATTTCCTCACACTTCCAATTTGACGAAAATGGTATGATGGCTTCCATCTGAAATGAACATACTTGTCTGAAATGTGAAGGAAGACAGGGAGAAATCTGTAACTTCTGAAATGTTCATGAAGGCCAGTATGTTTTCTCACTCTTTTTATTACACTCTGTTGGGTGAAAACAGAAAATAGATTTCAGCAGTTTCTTGACCACAGATACAAGAGAGAGCAGAAGTTAGCCCAGCGTGTTTTTGTTGCTATGGTAATAAATACAGCAAGGATTTGACCATAGTTATATATTTCTAGAACTGATAAAAGATCACTGATTCCTCTTT
Source organism: Actenoides lindsayi (assembly GCA_025331215.1). Taxonomy (NCBI): domain Eukaryota; kingdom Metazoa; phylum Chordata; class Aves; order Coraciiformes; family Alcedinidae; genus Actenoides; species Actenoides lindsayi. The sequence goes on along the minus strand of WTSP01012331.1, from coordinate 62,879 downwards.
TGATTGATACCCAGCATAGTGTTAAATTGACTGATCACATTGGCTAGACTAACATTTTTCAGCTTCTAGAAGGCTGAAATGTGTGATGATCCTTGCAATGGACAGGATTTGATGTACCAGGCATACAGGAAGAAAAGGCTTGCTGTTCTTGACAGTTGCTTGTTGACATCTCCTCTATTTGTCTTCAAGGTGACTATTCATATACCTTTCTCCAGCAGACAAGATGTTGTACAATACCACCCTCTGATGCAGTCAAATTGTCCTTTATAAGTAGTCATGTATTGATTTGCTCTGATGGGTTTTGCACTCTCTTTTATCAGTAGTCTGGCAAGTACCAGAAAACCAGAATATAGTTAAAACATTTCCCCTCTTCAGAATTGCTCCCATTATGCAATTAATGCAATAAATATACAATATCATGAAACCTATCTTGAGAACTACATTTTTCCTCATTCTCCTACCTTTTCCTGCACAATAATTGATTGCTTGATAACAGGTAATGATAGGTCTGCAGATTGCCACTAGAATTCTCATGCCATAGGCTGCAAGATTGAGAAATACCAGCCTATAAAGTTGTAGTAAGAAGAGAGAGCTATTCTTTGAACAACAATTCCCTATTGTGACAGGTTCTTGAGCCAGCTAGATCTTTGAGGCAGCCCTGCTTAGGCCTTTTTTTGCATAAGAAACTTGCCAAGATCAAGAGGCTTTTAAGCTCAGAAAAGCCAGTTTTTATTAAAGTGAAAATGGTATTTTAAATGGAAACTGGAAGTTACCACTGGAGACAGAAGAAAACTCCATTCTCCATGCCCACTTTGTCTTTAGATCAGGTGTTGTTACTTTGAGTTTCCATTAGCTTGTCAACACCCTCAATCCCAGCAAACTCCACCCCCTTATATGCAGGCCCCAGAGCCCTGGCTTACCCCCTTGGTGCTCTGAGCACACTCAGGAGATCCCTGGGAAAGGGAGATGTGTGTCACTAAGCAAAGAGTAAGCATTGTAGTGAACAGTAAACTAGACTCCACACAGCAGCCTTTTCTGCTATGTTTTGTATTGGGTGAGTGTTATTTTTCCACACCTGAGAGGAGAAGCATGGAAGAAGAGAGGGAAAAGGGAGAGGGATTGGGGAATTAATATTATATTGTCTTTATTCAATTGTCTCTTATTGGTTTTGGCTTTAAAAGTATCTGGGTAATTTTTAAGATGCCTGTACTTTTGCTTTGGATGAGAATGCCACTTAGTTTTTGCCAAATTCTCAAAAATTATCTTGGAAATTCTCCTTTTTCAGTTAAGCACAGAGGGTCTATAAAGCACATACTTTATCAGCTTTCTGCTGTTTTTAAAAGTTGAAAATCATTGCATAATGGATGTTCTGTCTCGGGAAAGGGAAGGGGAAGGAAAAAGGAACGAGAAGAGCTGAGAATAAACAGCCTGAGGTTTTCTTCATTTCTTATGTCTTTGGGTTCATTCTTGGTTTATACTTTGGGTTTATGCTTGTTTTTCACAAGCAGTTTAGCTGATTTAGCATTTGGATTTGAAAAACACACAGAGAATCCTTGAAAACAGAACAGACAGGTACCAAAAGATACAGTCTGTGCCATCCTTCTGCTTCCATCAATAATTCCATCAAAATTGATCCATAGGATCAATGTGGACTTTCTGGCACGTGGCTTTTTAGTTTGTCAAGAAAACGTCCAGTATCAAGATAATGCTGTCTTTCTGAGTGATCTTTACCTAGTACTTTACTGTATTTACATCAAAAACTTTTTCCTGATGTTGAATGTAAATCAACCTTATGTTGATATGAACCCAACTTCTTGCCCTGAACATGACAAGTACCTGAGAATATGGTTTTTATCAGTCTTTTATGTAGTTGAAGACACAGAAGCTGTCAGATCTCATGACAGCTGCTCTATCTGTACCAAACAATGCCAACTCACTCTTGTTATTCATGTATTTGAAGTCTCTGATCACTGCAGTTGTTCTCAGAAATGATTCTTTATTTTGTGAAATATTATGTCAAAATTTGATTGCATTGAAAGGCCTAAGATAGACTTTTGCATTGTAACAGTCAAGACATTTCATATTTAAACTGTTTATACTTGGGTTATGCATGGTGTGATTACATCTCTTCACTATTTTTGAAATTTCTATTAAAAATATATATAGGTTGTCAGAAATGAGCTGCTGTTCTTTCTTTAAAGGAAAACAGTCACAACCAAACTTTATTGAAACTTTGGGTTTAACTATTTTTTGTCAAAAATAAATTTTACTTCCAGCAATTTTTTAATAAGGTTTATCTTGGAAGCCTTCAGAAAATAAGTTATTTTTTAAAAAGTAAAGTTGTGGTTCTTCACTGGTATTTGTAGTTGTTATGTATGTATCTGGAGACAAAGAGTCATTCTGTCTTTTTTTAAAGATTTTTTTTCTTGGTTAGCCTGTTTCCATTTGAGTTTTATTTTGAAGATTCATCTGCCTAGAGATATGTCTGCTTGAAACTTGATAAAATGTTTGTTGAAAAAATGTACTAACTGAAGAATGCAATGTAAGTGTAGATAAATTATGAATTTATTAATCTGGGAATCACATAGGTTTTCTGTTATTTTCTAAAACTTTGGTCAGACTCTTTTCCTTATTTCTTCGATCTTTTCTGTCCTTATGTGTTTCCTTTTTTTTCCTTTCTGTTTTAGTATTTCATTATTTCTTCAGTAGTCATTCAGAGACAAGGAAAAACTTGTGGGCTGAGAAAGGAAAGTATAAACAAAAGGAAAAGACCCAGGCGACTTCACTAATTTTTGTTCTTTTATTTAATCTTAAAATACTGATTTTACTTTAAAAGCAGAGATTCTAATGAAAATATATTATTAGATCTTCTTCAAAGGCTGTGTTTTAAATTATGGTTTTGGGATACAGTACACACTGGATGGAAGATGTTAAGAATGCAATTAAATCTTCCCCCAGTTGAATTACACTGCTTAATAATTGTGTCAGCAACATATGAATGTTTATAATTCTGTTGTTTTTTTAAAATTTATCATACTAAAGATGTCAAAGAAACATGCTGGTTTTAGAGGCATTTAGGTGCAGTACAGAATGCAAATGAGATGATTGGGATGCTATAACAAAGTGGGGGGCACACTGCAAACACTAAAAGGACAATGCACCTGTATGTTCTTTCATACTAAGAATAGATGGTTCTTAAACCAACTCTGTGGAAGGAAAGTAACAAATGCTGTGAATAAATACTTATGAACTAATTGCATAAATTGTTTAAAGGCACAAGTGTAAAAGTAACTTCTCTCACATACTTTAAAGGCAAGATTAAGATTAAATTCAGTAGTTAATATTAAGTAACTAATAAAAAAATATGTTTGCAGCAGATGAGTACATTATGCTTCAGGATGGAGAAACTAAGGTTACGACAGAGTTTGGCATTGCAATGTTGACAAGAACCACCTCAGTGGGACACCCATTTGAGACATAAGCTTCTTCAGAACTTCTTAGAGCAGAGGTTGAGAATGTCCAAGGCCTTGGTGACGTGTTGAGAGGACATGGATGAACTGGAGTAAGACTAATGGAGTAAGGGCTTCACTGATCTCATTTTCTGACTTCTCTGTTGCTTTGCCTGTTAAGAGGGAGTGTACTCTGGACTTCTATAGTGTACCAAAGGCAGATAGCAAGGTAACATGAAATAATATTTCCAAGCATTAGTATATTTTCAGTCTAGATTTACAAGGAAATACTATCCAATTCCATTAAATAAATGAAAAAAAACCCCATACAACATAATTGGACAATTAAGTGACATTTTGTATTAAATAACAGCAAGTCTGGTGAGGTTGGTAATTCAGTGAGTTGTCTTTAGTTGTTACATAAAGTTATTTTGGTCTTGTCTCTCACTTTTCTTATGAGGCAGACTGTATAGGAGTCAACCTTACTTCTAGATGACTGAATATTTTTAAATGTAGACTACAAGAATAAATGTTCTATTTAAATATATGTTGTACCTTGCCCCCTCAAAAAAACCAAAACAAAATCCAAAGCACTCCCCCACCCCCAAATATCCCACACTCTGAATATTTTTCTTTTCACTTTATATTTGTTAATGAGACAGAGGCAAATGTTATAAATCAAGCTTGCTGGTTAACTGGAGGTAGAACAGAGATTATTCTTCAGTTTGCATCCAGTTTAAATGGTGCTTATGACATACAAATCCTAGTGAATTTATTTTTATGGAAGTCATTAGCAAGAGGTTATGCATGGAGCAGATAATTTTGAGCAGTGTCAGCTCTCTTGTATTTTATTCTGTATTTCCCTTCTTAATATGCAAAAGGAAGGTTGCAGGTGGTATATAAAAAATGTTTTTGTTGTTGTTTTCTTACTGTTTTTAAATTCTGGGGTATGACTGTTTGTACAGTTTTTGATTTGGTCTAACATACATTGCATGGAATTTCACACATTTGCCCATCAGCATTAGCAGCCTTTGATTAGCAAAGTGCCTATTTGATATAAGGAGAGATTAGCTTTCATGTAAAAATGTAATGAGTGATTTAAAGGAGGAAAAATCTCTTGTGTCTTGAAATCACAGTATACGAAGTATAGTGTTGCAAAGTATAAAGGACTGATTTTTCCAAAATGACTGGGGATTTCAATTAGGCCTATTTGTTCCTACCTAGGAATATTTCATAAGGACTAGAGTTAAAGGGGTTCAAATTCAGCACTTTACACAACTGATGCCCATGCAGTGGATATCAGGTAAGTTATTTAGAAATGGAGACATATAAAATCAGTACTAGCTTTGGAAAATAGAACTAATTATCCCTAAAGGGCTACATGGTTAGAGCCTTCTGTGCATTTTATTAGCTTTTTCCTTAATCTAATGAGCATCATCCCCATCAACATTTAAATTCTTATTAGATTTGTGACCTTTATTTTTAGATTACTAGCTCTTTGGATTGTTTGTTTAGAAATCAAGTAAGTTTGGTAGATTTTTTTTCATAGAAGGTCAGTGTTTTAAGTTTCTTTTCTCAGGTTCTGCATGAGGCTTAAAGGTAGTAGTAGCCAAAAAGTTGGATATATCACCCCTTCCTCATGAAAAAAAAGGAGATTCCAGAAACCAAGGAATGCCACAGCATGATATAGTCAGGTGTTTTGTTTTCTCAACCCCTTCTTATTTCACAAAAATGGCCAGTTATTTCTTTGCCTTCAAAGAGAAACTTGTTTCATACATTTAACTCTGAACATTATATTGTAATTCAACTTTCTTTTTCTTTTTTTTTTTTCTGTGAATTTTTAGTAGGCAACATGAGTTTTACAGTTCCCCTCACTACATCTTCTGAAAATTCCTCACACTGATGATCTCATTGAGATATTCAACATTTGCTCTAGGGTACAGGCATCTTGAAACAGTATGGTCATTTTTATATTTTATGAATTTTGTTTTCCTGGTCAACTTGTTAAACAGGAGTCTGTGATACTGCTTACCTTAACTGTGTCTGATTTCAGATGCAAGGTCTCCAGAGCAAAATTTATCTCCCTTCTCATTTTTTATACAACACTAGCATGATAGAGACACTGGTTTCTCTAAGCATTTCCTGAATATAATTTAAAAGGATAAGAAATCAAAGGATGTTACAAGCAGTTCTTGCATTGTTGGAGATATGAGTTTTAGGACCTAACAAATTTATATGCTTTTTTTTTTTTTTTTTTTAATGGAGGCACCAGAGACAGACGGGTCCTCTGAGCTGGGAGAAGGAGACAGAGATGTGTGATGGATATACTGCAGGCTGTCTGGTTTTACCTTGACTCCTGTTACATTCAAATGCAATTGTTCTCCATATATACCCTGTCGCTGAAGGGTGGCTGGTGATTTAGATCTGTTCTTTTCCTTATTACAATTGTTCTAGCCATCAAGCCTTTTAGCAGCTGTTCAATGCTAACTTCCTTTGCATATCAAACAAAATTTTCTATTCTGCTGAGCACATTAGGTGTGCTTACTGGTCTCCATTTTATGTCACCTATCCTCACTACCACTGCCTTTGTCTTAAATCTAGCTATAATTGGGAACATAAGCTCTCTTCTATCTGTTCAGAGTGCATTAACACTGTGTTACCCCCATTAGCAGTCTGGAAGCCATGCACCAGCTTTGCATGGAACTGTTTTTCATCTACCTTATGAGTACACCAGACCTCTTTTTTCATTATTTCTTGTCATAAGGTGAATCCTACCAACAAGCACCTCTCAGATAAATGAGACAGTGATTGCATCTGCCAGCTCTAACTGCTTAGGTTAATCTGGTATGTACATGAAAGATACAAAAAATCAGGGATGATGGACCTGTTGACTACTTTCTGTACTTGGAAGATATTTGGGAAGGAGACCAGAAAGTGAGAGTAACCCAGGTTATATAACTGCTATTTGACCTTAGATATGGGGAATGAGATCAATCCAGGGCTGCTTGGCTAGTGAGGTCGACTGCTGACAATCTAATTTTAAAATGTGCTACTTAATAGCACCTTAGATATCAGGGAGAAACTCCAGGGACTTCTGACATCGAGTGGACCCCAACTGAAGTCAGAAGCGCTCTCATAGGGACCAGACTGTCAGCCAGGACATGGACAGTTCAGCTGTCAAAGCAGGTGTCCAGTTCCCATGGGTCCCTTCTGGTCTAAACTGTGCTGGGGGGCTGAGCAATGGAAATGAGAGGTGTATGGATGTCACAGAATAGCTCTTCATCCCCTGTACCCATCCTTTGTAGTAAATAAATTACATCCCTTTATGTCATACCAAGTGATCCCACTCCACTGTCGATAAGAGTGCACTCATTACAAAATAAAGCATCAACAAAGTAGCATCACTAACAAAACACAGTGACCTAACAGATTAAAATTGTTTGAAAATTGAAATAAAATGGGTAAAATAATTTTTTAGTATTATGGATAAGATCCTTCAGAAGTTGATTTGATACAGTTTCTTAGTTCTGATTATTTAATTTTTAGTACAAGATCTATTATTCTACTCTAGTCATACATCTGCCTGTTCATATCCATATTAAAGAGGCACTGGATTAAGAATACTTGCTATGAACTGGTTCCCATGGTTTGGAATAAAAGTCTTTTTTCTTCAGACATACCAGTTTGCTAATTTCCATCACTTTGAGAAGGAGAAGGCTAAACCTGAGATATAAGCCTTGCTCGGAACATTGTTCAAAAAAGTTGTTGCCTTTTTAAAAAAAAAAAAAATTTCCTTACACAGTTGCTTCTTGTAGCAGCTCCCTCTTGCTGCTGTATATCACATGTACCTAAGATAATTTGAACTAACCCAAATGGTTTTACTGTGGTTCCATACTACTGAGGGCAGAATTATGATCATTTTGTCATATCTCAAACTGTTCTGAAGTTCATACAACTGCATAGAGTTTATCACTTCAATCTAGCTCCATCTCTTTGGAACACCAGGTAATATTTGTGGTGACTCCTTTCCATCTGGTCAGAGAATCAGTAGTGCTGACCTCCTCTGCATATCCTCTGTTCAATATTTTGCATTAAAATGTGAAAAATCTCAACATGTTATCTGAGCTGTAAAAAATTAATCTTCTCAGAGTCAACTGCTGTACATCCATTTGTTTTCCTTCTTGGACTTAGCTCTATGGTAATAAAGTCCAATGGCTTTTAGTTAGCTTGGAATAAGTGCACAGTATGTTTGCATCTGTGGCAATATGCCAAGTAGGCAGTCCTTGTGTGGCATGCTGATGACAGTCCTGATGTAAGCCTAGGGAATTTGAAGTTCAGAATGGCATAGATGGTTTCGATTCCATTCATCCATAGCAGTGGGACTGAAACTGGAATCAACTCTTATGTTTGATGCTTACTTCTCTATGACAGCTTTCTATTTTTACAAAAAGTGTTTCTATTATTTGAGGTAGAACTTACAGCTATGGAGATTTATACTATTGTGTACTTCATTGTATGTTTTCTTTACAAGTTTAGTCAATATTTAAGGATCTTTTTAATCAAAATTGTTTTAGAATTCGATGAAGTTGACTCTTTATTGAAAACCCTTTGCCTACAACCAATCTTCCTGATTTATACACTGGAACGTTATAGTCTGAACAGGTTGGTTTTTTTTTCACTAAACTACTTCATTTCACTCACAACTCTGAACAATTATGGAAGCCTCAGGTGGTCCATGGCATTCTTTGTTTGACTTAAATGAGATATTGGGACCATTGCTGTATAAAAAGCAAAACAACTGTGCAGAAGGAGAGAAAATACCAATGGTGTCAGATACATCAGCTCTAAAGAATATTCTAAACACAAGGCTTACCTTGCCCACATATTGAGTATCTGGACCTGTGTACTCCTCCAGTAAGAAAAATTGATTCCACATCCAACCACGCTTGGTGCGGTGCAGTGCTTTTCCATCATTCTCTGACAATACTGTTAGCCTTTCACTGCGTGAGTGCTTATTAGTCCTTTTTTGGGATGGCATCATATGAATCGTATGAAACATATAGCTCCACAGCAAAACTGATAAGAAGGTGTAAGTCCTCATCTTTTACAGAGATGTTGTTAGCCTCCACTCCTCTAATTCACAGGAACAAATCGTTCAAATGTTGTATTCCTCTTCTATGAGGGACCTAAGGGATGGAGAGAAGTATTATAATTTTGTTTCCCTAAAGCCATAGCCTTAGGAAAATAGGAATACCAATAGCTTAGTGATCATGACAACAACTCATGGAAATTGCATATAACTGACAAAATTACTCAGAGATTTTTAAGTCAAGTTCTTTCATATCTCCATCTTTTTTTATTTCACTCTCTTATATGGTATATTTATATTAATTTAAAACATTTTCTGAGTAATCTTAACTAACTTCTTAATCTGAAAAGTTTAGTTACCAATATCATCCTGACACAATGGAATAGCCCAAACAAAACCTTCCAACCTAATCTCTCCCTGCTCAGTCTGATGTTATCTTCTCTTACTACCTGTTCAGAATTGTCCACAAATCTGAATTTTCTGTTCTTTCATGATTAATACAACTCCTTCTTCCCCTTTGCTAGCCCCAAATTGTCAAGAGCATCCACTCCTGTTTCTGCACAAAGGAACTCATAAGATGAAATTTAAAGTATTGTTGTTGCTATCAATTGATTCCTTATTCTAGACAGAAAATGTGCTTGTTAGATAAGTTTCAGCTCATAGGAAGCCTAATGGGGTAAACAAATTCTACATTTGAGAAAGAATTCTATATTTGAAGTGTATTTTATTTTTTCCCCTCCTGAATTAATGGGAATTTTCATGATATAGAATCTTATTGTATTTGTTTTTTTTTCTTAAAACGGCACTGATATTTTTTGTGTAGAAGTTTGTAAACAACATTTAGCCAAAATCAGAGCTTTTGTTTGTTTGTTTTTTGCTTTTTTATTTGTTTGTTTGTTTGGGTTGGATTGGGTTTTGGGTTTTTTGGTGTCTTTTGGGGTTTGGTTTTTGTTTGTTTGTTTGTTTGTTTTGTTTTATTTTTTAAGCCCTTATTCTTTATTTGGCAGTACAGCTGAGCTGCCTGGTATCCCAGTTGTTTCCATAATCTTGGTTTCCTATAAAGTCTGCTTTTGCTTTAGGATATCTTTGGCTGAGCTGTCATTGAATATTACAGAAAGCCTTGGAAAACATTTCAGCAGCAAAAGTATAATTTGTTTTAAGAATCCTAGTCTATGAACTGTGACAATAGCATGAATCCACAGCACTCAGAAGTTTTAGAATATTGGAATTTTAATGTCCCACAACCAAGTATTACCAGCAGCTACTTTTTTTTTTTT
>WTSP01012331.1:0-43960 GCA_025331215.1 Actenoides lindsayi | reverse complement strand
TATAAACATTGATGAGGTCACCCCTCAGTCTCCTTTTCTCCAAGCTAAAGAGCCCCAGCTCCCTCAGTCTTTCCTCACGAGAGAGATGCTGCACTCCTTTAATCATCTTTGTAGCTCTGCGCTGGACTCTCTCAAGCAATTCTATGTCCCTCTTGAACTGGGGGGTCCGGAACTAGACATGGTACTCCAGATGCAGCCTTACCAAGGCAGAGTAGAGGGGCAGGAGAACCTCTCTCAATCTACTAGCCACACCCCTTTTAATACACCCCTGAATGGCATTGGCCCTCTTAGCCACAAGAGCACATTCCTGGCTCATGGTCCGCCTCCCATCAACCAGGACCTTTAGATCTTTTTCCCCTTCACTGCCTTCCAACAGGTCAGTCCCCAACCTATACTGATCCCTGGGGTTGTTCTTTCCCAGATGCAAGACTCTACACTTGCCCTTGTTGGATTTCATTAAATTTCTTCCTCTCCAACCCTCGCTGAATGGCAGCACAGCCTGTTGGTGTGTTAGCCACTCCACCAAGTTTAGTGTCATCAGCAAACTTGCTGACAGTGTACTCTGTGCCCTGATCCAGATCATTGATGAATATGTTGAACAGAACTGGTCCCAGCACCAACCCCTGTGGGACCCCACTAGTTACAGGCCTTCAACTAGACTCTATCCCACCGACCACAGCTCTCTGGCTTCTTTCCTTCAGCCAGTTCTCAATCCACCTCGCTACCTGATCATCCAGGCCACACTGCCTCAGTTTAGCCAGAAGGATGCTGTGGGAGACAGTGTCAAATTCTTTACTGAAATCAAGATAAACCACATCCACTGCATAATGACTTGGAATTACAAGCTAGAACTTCTCAGAATAAAGACATCTTCAAGCCAGTATTTCCCAGATTTTTAAAAACCATTAATGTCTCCCATACTCCTTTTTTTTTCTCATTTCTCTCCAAGTCGTTAGAAATCTTGTTTCTATAGAGAAGGATTGTGAAAATCAGACTTAATTACTGCCTGTAAGGGAGTATACATTCACTTCTCTGGACTGGAAAAACTCAGTTGCTGACCAATTAAAGGTAGTTAGCAGATTCAGAGTGGTAATTGCAGCATGTTGTTGCCGCTTCCTTTCTGAAGGAACTGAGCAGCTGCTGAACGTTGTCATTTATCAGAGCTCAACCCCCTTCATGCCCTTCTGCTGTCTCCAATATGATCAGAAAATCAAAAAAAGTCTTATCCTCAGAGCCCCTTGCAAGCATAGGAATATGTGTACACAAATAGTGCCTACTTTAAATACAGTTTTTTGCTATTTGTTATCTCAGTTCATCTGAAAAGGAGTCTGATGCAGCTGAGGCTTCAGTCTTTGTTTCTGTAACACTCTAAAATGCCTACAAGTGGTAATTCTACCACTTACAGGAATAATATAGATCTCAGAAATATAAAGTACAATTACTTTTTCTTATTTCCAGGTCTGAATCTCTTCCTTAAAAACAAAAAGCCCCCCCAAACCAACCAACCAAAAAAAGTGTTTCACTTGCATCTCATTTGACTTCATTAATGAAAGACAAATGCAAAACATGAATAAATTTGAAAGAAGTTTAATAAAGTATTTCTTATTCTGTTAGTACACTGGTAGTCCAAGATAAGGATGTCTTCAACAATCAGACCATGCATAGTGTATAAGCATGCAGAAGCATATAATGATTTTTCTCCTATGTGTTTTCTTAGTCTCCAAATATTAGGTATTTAGTAATCCCTGACAGATTCTCTTTGTCATGACTTTCTCCATTTTTGCTGCAAAACCATGTAAGCTTCTAGGAACTACAACATTCATCAAGGAGACTCACAGTTTAACAGTCTTGTGAAAAGAACAAACTCTTTTCATTTGTTTTTCAGCTTTGTAAACCACAGCTTCATTGGATAACTTGTACTGTCATTGGAAGCCAAAGTAAATAACAATTCCCTCTTCACTCCTTTGCCACTAATGAATATATAAATTTAAATCAACTTCTACAGTTATCTCTTTTCCAAGATGAAAAATTTGGGACTATCTGCTTAATCATTCCTTGTTTGGAAGCTGTGCCATATTTTTGTACCTGTAGCCCTCCTGAATGTCTTCCATTTTTTTGGTGTACCTTTTGAGATTGGCAACCAGAATTTTTTGCAGTATTCAAGCTGCAGGAGCTTCATACATGTATAGACAGCATCTTAATCACATTCTCTACTTAATTTCATCACGGTACCTGGTAGTTTACTTTTTTCACCACTGCAAAACTCTGGGCTGTTGTTTTCTTGTTATTATCTGTTGTTACATTATGGTGTTATTCCCCAATGTCAATAGTCAGACTTAAGTACTTTAAGTGTAAAATCTGGGCTTTACCATGTGTGGCTTTACATAATTTCATCACAATTTCACCATCATTTTGCTGTCCATTCACTTTATTGCATAAATTATGAATGTATATATAGCAAACTGCTATAGTTATTAGACTATAGCAAGGTACAGACTGGTTGTCATGGAAAGGCTCAAATCCATATGACTAAACTCAATCTCTCCCATCTCCCTCTGAAACAAGGTTACCAGCTCCATATCATCTATGAGGAATCACCTTGGGCTTTGGCCTAAAACACTGACAGGAATTTTCTGGCACAGTGCCAGTTGGTACAGGCTAAGCTGGTGCTAGGGACTGTAAAAACAGTGAAACAGTATGGGCAATTACATTGCAAAAGCCAGGTTCCTTGCCAAGTGAAGTGTATTAGTATGATCATAGTCACAAAATGCTTTTGCAAAGGACCGTTGGCTTTATTATGCCAAATGTCACTTGCAAAGTTTTTCACCTTAATCTTCAAACCAGTTTTGTTTATTTATGAGTATGTTGAATAGTGTTGGCTCTAGTACAAATCCCTATGGAACACTACAACAGAACTTTTTTCAATATGAAAACTCGTTATTTACTTCTTCTTGCTGGTTCTTATCATTTAATCAATTACTGATATGTGCAGGGACCTTTGCTTGCAGCTCATGGCTGCTTAAGACCCTTTGATGAGTGACCCTGTCAAAAGCCACCTAGAAGCATTTTAAATAGGTCAAAGCTGTCCATATGCTTGATAACTCTTTCAGAGGACTCATAAGTTTGTGAGGTAGGACTTCCCTTTCCAAAGGCTTGTCCTGGTTCGAGTGAGAACAGAACTAATTCTGTTCAGTAATTTTGTTTTTCAGTTCAGTTCAGTTCTTCTAACTGCACTGTCTGAAGTCAGCAGCCTGTTCTCACAGACAGTGTCTGCTTCTAGCAGTGATAACACCCCATGCTTTGAGTTACTACCAAGGACTGGTGTGAAGACCAAGGCCACTGTTGGATCTTGTGTACCACATTGGGGTGTGCAGAAAGTGAAAGGCTGCACCTGCAGGGAGGTGACCCTAAACTGACCAATGAGCAATTCCATCCCATATATGTCATATTCAGTATAAAGCTGAGGGATCACGAGGGTCTCAGGGCTCCCTCTCTTTGCTCACTTGGCCCGCTTTGTCAGCTTTGCTTGGCTTTGCTCAGGTCCTCTTTTGGTTCCTTCCTTGGAGCATCTAAGAACTCTGTCTGTTCTGCCTTCGATCCCGATCTGTGTGTTCCTGAATCTGGTACTAGAATCCAGCTCCTGAACACAGCTCCCGTCTGCTGCGTGGCCCAGGCTGGGATTCTCCTGGTGCCTGCTCCACAGCATCAGTGATGATGGTGATGTAATTACCATCAGGGGGGTTGGATTCAATACTAGTTTTGTATATATTTGTATAGATTCCATTTATTATTGTTATTATTTTAATTTTCATTAAAACTGTTCTAGTTTCCTTTTCTAATCGCTAAGTCTCCCTTATTCCCTTTCTCTTCCCCCTTTGGGGAGGGAGGGGGGTTAACAGAGAGCATCTATTATAGGTCTAAGAGGCTGCCCTGACCCTAAACCATGACAAGACTATACTGACTTTTCCCCAGCATGTAATGTGTCCAACAATTGTATTCTTTATAAGAGCTGCTAACAGTTTCATTGATTTTGGCCTCAGACTTTGTCCCTCTGACTAGTCCCTGATAGAACTGAGACTGGTTTTTAAAAGCTGGCTTTGCATTTGATACCTTGAAACCCTGAAGTATCAAAGAAGTTGAAGAGAAAGATGAAAGAAAATTATGAATATTTCTACAGTTCCATCACTGAGTTTTTTAAGATTCCTGTTAGTATGCATGAAGTTGGTGCCATTTACTATGACTTGAAATCCCAGTATACTGAAATTAGATCTACTGATGAGTCTCTTGTTAAATAAATAGATACAAAATAATAAAACAATCTGGCATTTAATCCTTAAGGGTTTATAACCCTTATGTTTTCTTCTGGAAACTGTGACAAATGAACTACAGAGCACTGGGTAGAGACAAGCATGGCACTGATGGCAAAATTTTTCATGGAACTTCACAAACAAGTTTTCATTTTTTAATTATAGCAGTTTGTTAAAATAAAAATGTTTCCCCAGCCTCTGATGAAATGACAGAAAGGGTATCACACAGATACATGGCACTAGAAGTTGAGTGTATGTGCCATTCTGGTGGAGCCCCTTCTGCTATTTGTTTCCTCAGGGTTTATGCTCTCTCTCAAGAGCTAGTAGCCTAGATATGGTCAGTCAAACTCCCTCTGATGCTTGACAGTTCTGCAGAGAAGCCCACCATGAACTCTCACCGCTGGCTCAGAGTTTGCCTAGCATGCTTTATTTTATACCAAAATTATGAATAATTCAAGTTTTAAAGCCCTCTAGAGAAAAAAAAATCTTTAAAATTTGTCTTTTTCCCCTCCCCCTGTTAAAGTTTCAAGATTTCCTATAGTATTTCCTGAATTTGCCCTCCTCAAATTTTTACCATTACTGCAGATTTTGTATGTGTTTTATTGTTACTACCATAATAGGCAACTTCAGAAAACATCAGGCCCATCTGGAACCAAGTCTAAATATGGGGAAATATGTCATCTGCATATGCATTTAATCATTTAATCATAGTCTAATGAGATTGCAGTTATTATTGCTGATACCAACTGTTTTACAATTTTCTTCCTTTGTTTCTAGCAGCCAGAGACTGAAATAACTAGTTTATTTCTCTTAAGATAGCAGTTAGCTTTCAAATGACATGTGATATGTTTCCTTTAGTAAATCTGAACAAGACATGAGAGTTTAATAGTCTATATTTCAGTATGAACTCCCAGAGAATGCAGATTTTCATGTGATTTACTTGAATTAATTGAAAACACACATAGTGCCTTTCAGATAGCATTCCAGAATTAAGTCCTATAATTTCCTGTCCTTTCATTAAACGTAAGAATCAAAAGATCTAGGCACATGAAAACATTTATCTAGTTACAGTTTCAGAGTGAAAAATGAGCAGAAATATGCCAGAAAAAAAAGATAATATAATAAAGCCTTTTCTTCACGTTGTCTTCTCTAGCATTTTTTGTCTATCTTCGTCCAAAATGTCAGTGTATAGTCAAGATTTAAAACTTTCTTGGATAAACTCAAATGCCTGTGACTGTCTCCCATCTTACATGCATTCCTAAAAGATGATGGAAAAGGGTATATGAGTGGCCATAGATGTGTTTGTGCTCCATACTACTAAGACAAGTCATAAAATATCTGGCTTTATAGAAAACAAATTACCTCAATCACACAACAGGAAAAATGAAAGTGCATAATTAATCTGTACATAGGGATGCATATGCCAGTAACTTTCTGGTTTATCTTTCATTAGTTTATGTAGGAATAGATATTTTACATGAAAAAAACTTACACTTCCTACAAGTGAACTGCCTCCCTCTTTTTATCTCTGTGATTATGCAATCATTATTACATCCCAATTTTTATGTCACTTTTTAGTAGTAGGATTGGTGGTACACAGTATCAGTGAAACGGTTTCATTGCTACTGTCAAGAAAACATGTAAAATTGCCCTTTTTTCCTAACTCTGAAGAACTGTCATTATATGCACTGCCATAAGCAGTTCTTCATGTACCTTTATCTAAGTCTTGTTACTATTGTTTTGTTTTTAAAACAAACACTTTGTAGTAGCAGTTATTGATAAATAGAGTGAATACTAATTATCTGTCATGGTCAAATCCAACTGTCCTATTGCAGCTCTGGATACTGTGAGGGGAAAACATGCTTCACTGATAAATAATTGAGAATGCATCATGATGTAACAATTTAAAGTTAGTTGATATAAATCTAACTAACTTTTTTATTGTATAGCTCAACATCTTAATGAGCTTTGAGGAATGTCTATTTTAGTAATAGAAAGTGATAAACAAAGCCTGTAGAACAATTCATTTTTATATATATATATATACCTGCCTAATAGCAATATTTTATATAAAGATAATAAGAAAGCAATAGGAATGAATTTAAAGTCTGTCTTCTAGCTGACACAGCTGAAGCCATTGGCTAGTGCTGCTGACTTTTTCATGAACATTTTTTGCCAAAAATTTAATTTATAGCTTTCTCACAGCAGTATACGTGGAGACAAGCAGACAATTGAACCAGCAATGTAAAGTGGAATCATGCTTAGATATTAATGTAGAAGAGTGATGGTATGCCTCCAATACTTGGGAACACAAAATCCAAATTCAGAATTTTATATATATGTATATATATAAAGCAAATATATTTTGATTACTAGTTGTACATTAGGAAAAAGTCTTAAACCATAGCAGTTTAGAGTCTGTCAGGATTCACTATTTTGTGATGATTGATGCCTTTTAACACTTATACTCCTTCCTTGCCTTTCCTGTATAATAGAACACCTTGATTTTACAAGAATGATATTTTTTTCCTACTAAAAATGTATTTTAATTCTTCAAGGGCTTGTTCAAAAATTTCCGAAGCCAACGCGTACAAATCTATGGACTTATATGTGGTCACAGTTACGCTGAAGATTTTAAAAGAGCAACCCAAATGACTGTTTATTTTTCACTCACAGTTCCTAATAAAACAATAATTGTGTAAGAATAAAATCTGTTCCCTTCTGGTCACTTGTCCAGAGAGATTATAGATTAGATTAAGTGCTTTCTATCAATCTTCTATTTATTGTTCTACTTCAATTTCTATTAACAGCACTGCTAAAATATGGAACAACGCATGAGGGAGTTTTATGTGCCAGTTTTTATAGGTAATTGATAGATGAATGTTTAATGTATTTCAAAAATATTCTAGCTACAGTCCTAGCTGGGAAAAGCATGTTTATTTTTATAGAGTATAGAGACCTGCACTATAGTTACATTTTGCAAGAAATGTATATAAACTTTGGGTTTATTGTCTGCATTTACTGGTGTTAAGCAGGATCTGGGGGAAAAACAGAGAGTCTTGTGTTATATTTTTGGTGTTAAGGACATGGTGAGTTTTATTACTGAATACTAGATATGTGCTATCCAAAAGAGGGAGCCATAACATTATACTATGTCTTTCTAGTTTATGAGACAGTGAAACTTCATATATTCTTTTATTCCATTTTCTTAAACATACTTAAAGATGATATTTGCTCTGAGCTTTTTTGTGTTGATATGAATAAGCAATATAGTTCAGAAAGAGATAATGCATGCTAATAATTTTATTGGAGCTGAGTGAAATAGTAGTACTAAAATCAAATATGCTTAAAGAGGAGAAAAACATCCTGTCATTAAAAAAATGTTGGAATAATTTATCTTGCTCTTGATTCCACCACATGCTTTTTTACCATCTTTGAGAAAATACTTTAATCTCTCTGTATGCCTTTTGGGCCACAAAACCCCCCTGCAATTCTATAGGCTTGGAGAAGAGTGCCTAGAAACCTGCCCAACAGAAAGGGACCTGAGGGTACGAGTCCACAGTCAGCTGAATCTGAGCCAGCAGAATGCCCAGTTGGCCAAGAAGGCTAATGAAATCCTGGCCTGCATCAGGAATAGTGTGGCCAGCTGGATGAGGGAAATGATCATGCCCCTGTACTTGGCACTGGTGAGGCCACACCTTGAGAACTATGTTCGATTTTGGGAACCTCAGTACAAAAAAAGACATCGAGGTGCTGGAGTGAGTTCACAGAAGGGCAATGAAGCTGATGAAGGGTCTAGAGAACAATTCTTATGAGGACCAGCTGAAGCAACAGGGCTATTTAGCCTGGAGAAGAGAGGAGGCTTGGGGGAGATCTCATTGCTCTCTTCAACTACCTGAAAGGAGGTTGTAGTGAGGTGGGCATTGGTCTCTTCTCCCAAGTAACAAATGATAGGAAAAAATGAAATGGCCTCAGGTTGCATCAACAGAGGTTCAGGTTGGACATTAGGAAGAATTTTTTCACTGAAGGAGAAGTCAAGCATTGGAATGGGCTGCCCAGAGACGTGGTTGAATCACCGTCCCTGACTGTGTTTAAAAGTCTTGAAGGTATTAAAATTAAAATTTATGTTTTTCAGCTTTAGTATCAATATGTCATGATATTTTATTATATTGCCTCACGATATGTAAATGACTTTCCACTTCACTTCTGTTGTGACAGGATATGCTTTAGTAATTAATATGAAATAATAAAAGCATTTTAATTATTTAAGGCCTAGTTATCTAATAAGGAATGAAATACTTTATCTTAATTTCCAGATTGAACCCTCCTCCCACTTGTGTTATGAGGAAATTGAGTAATTTTGCACAGAAATTAATTTCATAAAATAAAAATAATAAAAAAACTAAAAAAAACAGACAAAAAACCCAAAACAAAACAAGCAAACAAAAACCAAACATAAAAACAAAAACACATTGTTGGATGCCATAAAAGAAAATATGAGCCTAATACATAAGAAAATACATTTGTTAACACCAGCTTGTGAATGTTGAAATTATAACAGACAATGCACTGAAAAATATACTACATGTGAAACTTTCCTCATTTGGATATGAGCCATGTGAATGTAATTAAAACCAGAAGTGCTTACTCCAGCCATATTTTTGCTTTCTGTTTTCTCTGTTGACATTTGAAAATATGTTCACGTTTTCTCCACTTATGTTCATTAAAGTTCTTTTATGTACCATCAAGTTTACTTGGAATACTCCATTGCCAAGTCAAAAACATTCATAGTTTCAATTTATTGTTTTGTTTTAATCATGTAAGTCCTCTGTCATGCAGTGAATTACAATTAATACTTAATTGCTGTTTGTTTTTAATGCAGGTTGTATCTACACCTACACTAAAAAAGGTGGTCTTAATGAGAATTTAGGTAGTTACTTCATAGTTGGAACTTCCAGTTTCTGGTGATTCCTCTATGACACATGCAATTATAATTTAGCTTTTTCTTTCTGAAAGCAAATGTATTCCAGATTTTTCTGATGTGTTTCAGTACCATCTTTATTTTGTCATACATTCAAACCTTAAGTGTGGTAAGGCACACTTTATTTCCATCCTTCTTTCCTGTCACTTACACAGGACATTACTTCAATAAGCAATTAATCTTTGTAGGGGTGGGGGTTTTTTCTCTTTTGTACATGCACTGTGTTTGCATTTCTCAGGTGTGCATAATATTGTTCATATTTTTTGCTATTCTAGTCTTGGGAGGAACTTCTAGAACCAGGTCATGTAAGTCAATAAAAACATTCTGGTAATTTCAGTGGTTTACAGTTTTTTGTTACATTTCTGTAGTTTTTCTGCTTTTTGTCTGGCATTAGTCACTTAGTGTCTCTGTCTTCTAACAAAATTTTCTTTCATTATATATACATTTTAATGTCTTCTAAAGCAATGCCTTCTTCAACATGTGTTACTAATGTATACATTTAATTTTGATTTTTTTTAACCAACTATTTCTTAGCCCTGTGTATAATTTTGAAATCTGTATTATGTTATGCATTGTTCTAATTATGCAGTAGTCAAGTACTTATTTTGTCTAATACAACAACGTGTTACTTTTATAAGCAGTAGTTTGCAGTATTCTATTAATCCCATTTTAAGCTATATTTAAAATATATTTCAATCTCATTTTGATAGCTGAATATTCTATCATTTCCCTTCCTTTCCCAGTCTCTACAGGAACAAGGCTATTTACAATGTCTGGATTTATCCTCTAACTTTATCCTCTAACTTGAACAGATTTATCCTTTAACTTTATCCCCTGGTGTATCAGAAATCAGTATTTGTTGGCATTTTTAAATATTGTTTCCTCTGACATTTACCTTGCTAGGAACATGGAGTTATTGCACTTATTTGAATACTGATGACTTACGTGTGAAGATAATACTTTAAAAAGAAAAAAAAATCTAAATAATTTTTTTTCAGATATTGCATTTAAATTGACTTTTTATTGTAACATTATCTATCTAATCATATCATATTCACATGCACATCTTACAAATTCATGTGGATTCTGCACATATACCAATGCCTGTACAGAAGAAAGGGTGTGAAGAGGCTGGAAAGAAAAAATTCATACCATTTGACATTACTCCTTTTTACACAACAGTTGACCATTTCTTCCCTAGGCTGGTTGCTGTTACGCAGCCTGAAGTCTCTGGTGTGTGTGAGGCAGTTCAGGTAATCTGGTGCTCAGCTGCATAGCAAATTCTGCCCTTTCTGTCCCTTTGTAGCTCTCAGGTCCTCTGCTCTGCTTATTAATGACCATGATAGTATTTCTTCTCTTTATAAAATTGAATTTAAATGTTACTGCTGTCCATAGGAATATTTGCTAAGACCATGTTATCTTTCCATCAGGTCTATGTGCACTTGTGTTGTTTACCTGGAGCTTATACTTAACTGCTTTCACAGAACACTTTGAAATATTTTATTGTAACTACTGACTAGTAATTGGCAGTTTCTGAGGGGTACCCCATGAATACCAATTTCCTTGTCTCTAAAACGCTGACGGTTACATTCATTTCAGTGATAATGAGATAGAACCATATCATTACAGAGACATTACATATGATGTGCTAATATGATTTTTGCAATTTTCTCAGGTTCTAGTATTTCTTCTTCATGATTTAGTTTTAGTATTTTATTCTGGGCTCAGTGAGAAAACATTTTACTGTATTTTTTTTTACTGAATATTAAGATATGACAGTTTGTACTCTCCTGTTGTACCAGTAATTTAACAGGACTTCAAATTCATTAGTAAAATTATTCAGTTATTATTCAGTTATATTTCTCAGCTGAAATCAAAGACAAAACCTGAATTTAAGCAATGCAGTCTTATATCCATGCAAGTTTCTGAACTGGTTAATAGCTTCATATTACAACTACAATGGTTAAAACTTCCCATTTTTCAAACTGCACTCTGTGCCTTCTTGTCTATTTTGCTGTCTTTCAGACTTACTGGTAATATCAAAATCAAATCAAAGTAGAAATAAAAAATTCTCCTCTCAGCACATTTCACAGTGTCTCCCTTTGTATGCCTCCAGCATTTGCAATATATGAACACAAAGTTACCTAGGCCATATAACTTTTCTTATAAATGTCAAATTTGCTGAAAATGAAGCAGGCAAATATTGTCCTGAGTTGTTTCATTTTTGATTCTATGTTTTACAGACATGATAAATATTTTCCATTAGGAAAGTGGAATTCTGTATGACAAATTTAAACCTGCTTATAATTGACATATATTTTTCTATGGGTCTCTTAGAATAGGATCCTTAAAAGTCTGGAGACTCACAGGTTAAAAACCACGCAAAACACTGTGTCCCTAGTGGACTAGGTAAGGCTGTGTTGTTCTGTGCAAACTGGGTTCAGTGTCTTTAATTTAGAAATGATAAATTGACTTGCACTTAAGTAATAAGCATTATTTTCCATATTGGGGGAATGCAGAAATATTATCAATATTTCTATTAGTTAATTGTTAAAATTGTTGCCAGGCAACCTGCATGAGTGGACATAAATGTGATAAAAGAGTATATAATTTGAAAGTGGCCTGATCACTGACTTCTCTAATAAGATGACAAGCTATGTATGTCCAGTGATGTGGGTGCATGTACATAGGCTAGGTTGAATCCTCTGTTTTAGTCTAGTCCTTGGCCTTTCCAGGACGTCTCTTAATGATGAAGTTACAGACATTAGTGATTGTGAAGACCTTCTGAATCTTTTGTTGTTTGAATATCAATAAAAAGACAAACATGATGGTTGCATTAGGTTTTTTTGGACAAGACGTTAGTGAGACTTGGACTGAGGGGAAGGATCTTTCCTCCACCTCCTATGCCACTTTGATTTTCAGAACAAAGGGAAAGGACTTTTTTCCTGGCATATCACCCTATAGTGCAGGGTGCCACCTTCTTTACTAATTTCTTTCAGAATGAGGATCACTCAGAAACCTCTGTCCTTCACTGTCCTCTCTTCAAACCAGCACACCTCTCTGACCCCACAAAACTCAAGAGTCCTCCAGCTCAAACCACAACAAGCCCAGTTTTACCAGAAGGTAGTGAGGCAAGACCCTAGGGAGGGGTACAGAGTATGGGAAGTTATAACTGTTGGAAATGTTGTGATAGTGATGTCATTCTGGGAGATAAGAATTTTGGTAATTCACTTCATGTAAATTAAGATTCTTCTGGAATCTTGAGGTATACCTTCATGAGCAGACACACTCTATGGACATCTGACTCTCACTAAAAAGTCAACTTAAACATTTAAATTACATGTATTTATGCCTATAAATACATATATATAAAGAAGTAAAGCACATGTATGTTCATGCATTTAAATATTAAGGGGTTTTACACTGATTATGTTTAAATTTTTTTCACATGTGATTTCATAGAACTGTAGTCAATAAACAAATGAACACAGACAAATACTTAAATTCTCAGAGAGATAAATTTCAGGTTCCATCATCTGTTTCAAGAATTTATGAATATGGCTGTCAAAGTATTAAGATTTATCAATTCTCAGACACAACACTTTAACAAACCATATGGTCACACTGCATTTTTTGACAAAAATAAAAATAATAAAAAAAAATTTACAATACACGCTGCCTCTAAAGATGCACACCACTATTTCAGGGCAAATAACAGTTCATCTTTTGAATGGGATAGGTGCTGTTGTTTGTCACCTGCACCTAAGAAAACTATTGTCTGAACATGGAAGCAATAGTTTTGTCCTATAACTACCTTTTTTTTTTTTTTAAAACTTAACATCTAGAATTCTCTTTTTTTTTATAAATAGGGTAAGAAATTTTGAATGCTCTGTGGCAATCCTGAAAATTTCATACTTCATTCAGTGTGCTTTAGAATTAATCACTACAGACTGTCTGGAAAGGAGGGAGAACAGGTCTGTATCTTCCTTGTCTTTCCTGTCCCTGAGATACTGGATAGTGACAACTGGGGCAGATATTTCAGTTTAAAAAGAGCATGCTGACATCACTTGACCAGTCAATTATCACAGTAAAGCTAAATTAAGTAAAACAGAATTATTTAAATTAAGTAAAGTAGAATAAGAAGTCAACTTGGTATTTGCAAAGTAAAAGGACATTGAAATGACAGTTATCAGATGTGTTGCTTTGTCTTCCTTGGGGCTAATCATTTAGAGGACTATACAGTAAGGCTGAAGATAGTACAAAACCTGCATTCTAGCAACAAGTTTCCAGGTTTTCTGAATCTTTGCCCGTTGAAGTGAGAAACACTGAGATAAACTGAGAACTTCATTTTGAAATAGTCACTTCAATTTTCTGAAGGTAGGAATTTTGTCAACACATGTAATCAGGTAGAAAGTATATGTATATTAAATACAGGTGTTTCATTGGAAGTAATCAGTCATGCCATATATTTGTATTAAGGTGATTTAGCCATCAGTTCCTCTTCAGGGATTTCTTGTGTCAATACAAAGTTATTGAATGAAGAGGAATATTTTTTCCTGAAAATTTTGAAAGAATAAACTCAGGCTGACTTGGTGGTGGACCCTGGGAACTACCTGACAGACAGCTTCACCTCTGTGGCTGGTATCACCATGGAACAGATCCTCCTGTAAGACATGTCGGAACATATGTAAGACAGGGAGGTGGTTAGGGACAGCCAGCATGGCTTCACCAAGGGCACATCCTGCCCAAATAATCTTTGTGGCCTTCTACATTGGACTGAGTGCATTAGTGGACAAGGAACTACAGTTTTTATCCACCTGGACTTCTGTAAGGTCTTTGATATGATCCTGCATTAAATTTAATTAGAGCTAATCAACCTGAGGTGAAGGAAGCAGAAAATTAATATGACTCATTTATTTTCCATTCTACAGCAGTATGCCCCTATTTATATTCCTTAAAAAGCATGTTTTATCTTCCGTCCTTCCTTCCTTCCGTCCTTCCGTCCTTCCTTGTTGGCAGGGTTTCTTCTAGTGGCTCTATGCATTTTAACAATTACACTGGGTTACTCAATGGATGTTTCTGCCCTGATTCTGTAATGTTTGGGACTCCCATGTGTAAATCTTAGGAAAGTTCTCAGCAACATGCATAGGTCAAAGCTACTGTTTCAAACTACCTGCACTTTCAGAAAAATATCACTTAACTAGTTATCCTGAATTTATACAGCTTTCTGCCAGGTAAAAAGTAGTGAAATTCTTTTTGAATAGAAGTTAAGATCCTTTTTATGTCATCAGACCAGGAACATTAATCCTGTGCTGGTTAACCCTTAAGATCCCTTTTAGGTCTGTTCAGCACTCAAGCTGTGAACATATGCTACTCCTAGTGTGTTACACACACACGTCCATGCACAAACTACACAAGATTTGCTCTCATATGCAATTGTTAGGAAATTTTGAGATGTAGGTTTCTTTCTTTCTATCATCATTTATATATAATCACTTGCCATTACTAAGTATATTTCTTGAGTAATCAAAGGTAACTCTGGTCCTGTGTCTGTGTATAGCAGTGCAGTTCACTATTTAATCAAACAAATGCTAAGTAAACATAATCCTTAAAGTAATTCTAAATATGTATCTATTCTTCCTTTAGGCTTTTAGTTTTGGGAAAATATTATGGACTAGATTCTGAACATGTTGGGAACAGGAAAAAAAAAATCAACAAAAAACCCATGGAGGACCTTTGTATATTTGAGAAGTTTATTCTTTATGGATCTTTATCATGGGGGGTTGATAGGCGAATATGCTCTAAAATGTAAATGTGAATTGGATGAGTGTAAATTTAAATGGCAACTAAATACTTAGGAGTGAGTACCATTGGCAGGAGAGCTAAATCTTTCCTTCTATCAGCGCTAAGTTATGTTTCTGAATGTGCAACACTAGGTATGTGCCTAAAGCGTTATCTGTTAGATTCAACATTTTCAGATATCTGTTAGACAGTATGAATGACCACCTCTTTTTATTTCTCTCTTATTTTTTCAAAAACATCAATCTGTAATGCAGTCTAGCCACTTCCTAATTCCTTTTTGTCTATACTAATGACTAATTTGTCAGTGTTAGGCCACACTCCATAATCTTTGAAAAGTCCTGGAGAACAGGAGAGGTTCCTGAGGACTGGAGGAAAGCCAGTGTTCCTCCAGTCTTCAAAAAAAGGCAAGAAGGAGGACCCGGGTAGCTACAGGCCAGTCAGCCTCACCTCCATCCCTGGAAAGGTGATGGAACAGCTTGTTCTTGGTGTCATCTCAAAGCATGTTGAGGAAACAAGGCTTATCACAAGTAGACAGCATGGATTCAACACAGGAAAGTCATGCGTAGCTTTTTACAATGACATCACTAGATGGATAGACGAGCGAAAGGCAGTGCTTGTGGTCTACCTCGACTTCAGTAAAGCTTTTGATGTGACATCCTCACAGCCAAGCTTAGGAAGTGTAGATCATTGGGCGGTGAGATGGATTGGGAACTGGCTGAAGAAAAGAGCTCAGAGACTTGTGGTCAATGGGGCAGAGTCTAGTTGGAGGCCTGTGGCTAGTGGCATCCCCCAAGGGCCAGTGCTGAGTCCATCCCTATCCAATATTTTCATCAATGACCTGGACGAAGAGAGAATGTACTCTCAGCAAGTTTGCGGATGATATAAAACTTGAAGGAGCGGCTGACACACCAGAGGGCTGTGCTGCCATCCAGCATGACCTGGACAGGATGGAGAGCTGGAGTGAAGAAATCTAATGAAATTCAATAATGGCAAGTGTAAAGTGCTGCACCTGGGGAAGAACAACCCCATGTATCAGTATAGGTTGTGGGCTGATCTGTTGGAGGGCAGTGCTGGGGAAAAGGACCTGGGAGTCCTAGCGGACAACAGGATGACCATGGGACAGCAGTGTGCCCTTGTGGCCAAGAAAGCCAGTGGCATCCTGGGATGCATTAGGAAGAGCATGGCCAGAATACTGAAGGAGGTTCTCCTCCCCCTCTACTTTGTGATGGTGAGGCCTCACCTGGAGTACTGTGTCCAGTTCTAGGCTCCCTAGTTAAAGAAGGACAAGGAACTACTGGAGAGGGTCCAGTGCAGGGCCACTAAGAAGGGCCTGGAGCACCTACCGTATGAGGAAAGGCTGAGAGCTGTGTCTGTTTAGCTTGGAAAAGAGGAGACTGAGGGGGGATCTTATCAGTGCTTACAAATATCTAAAGGGTGGATGGCAGGAAGATGGACCCTGGCTCTTCTCAGAGGTGTCCAGTAACAGGACAAGGGGCAATGGCCATAAACTGGAAAACAGGAGGTTCAACCTTAACACAAGGAAATACTTCTTCACTGTGAGGGTAACAGAGAACTGGAATAGGCTGCTCAGAGTGGTGGTGGAATCTCTATTTCTGGAGACTTTCAAAAGCCTTCTGAACTTGTTCATGTGTGATCTACTCTAGGTGATCCTGCTCTGGTAGGGGAGTTGGGCTAGATGATCTTTAGAGGTTCCTTCCAACCCCTACCATTCTGTGAATCTGTGATACTTGCCTTTTTCACTTCCCTAGTGTTATTTTCCCCTTCCCTGAATGAAAGCTTCAGGGAAAGATTCTTAACCAGGAGGTTTTTTGGCCACATGTAGCTGGAAGCACCAACTTTCTGAAAGGTTTCTGTACCAGTTGTACCCACTTTTTGGAATTTCTTCTCTTTAATTGCCTTAAAAAGAAATTAGAATAATATTAAATACATGATATACTTTTCTGTTTTGGAAGTCCTGTTGTTTGCTGCAGGGATGGTTTGCAATCATGAGTAGTGAGGATTTCTCAGTAGGACTATGACTGGAAAAACAGGCAGCACCAGAAGCCTGGATTTTATTAAAATGTTGTAAATGCTTTTAAAATATTACAAAACTGTTACTTGAAGCAATATGTGAGTTCTCAGCCCAGCTACTCCTACTAAGAACAGTATCTTCAGTAAAGAAGTTATATCTCCATGAAGGAAAATGAAGACTAATTAATGTTCTTTAGAACACAAGGTGTTTTTGTTAGTATCTTACCCCTAGAAAAATTATAAATACAATCCAGAAATGTGGATCCAGAAAGGTCATAGTTAGGAAAGAAGGCATGTATCACAGAAATTTAAAAACATTAGGAGCAAGATCTGGCTCAATAGCTGGTAATCCATGGGATGGAATAACAGCAAGGAATGAAGATTCTACATGAACTTTTAAACATATTTCCATTTTTCAACAGGTTTTTTTTTTTTTTCTTTTCATTAGTAGTGAAAATTCTCTTTACATTTGGGAAGTAAATGTAAGGATTATTGTAGATCTTGCAGGCAGTGGGAAAATATTTGTTGTAACAATATTTTTATTTTTACTCTGAGGAAAATATCTTTATTAGATATAATCATTATAGAAATAGATTCGGCACTCATCTTTACTCTGGGTAAAGGAAATGCACAGAAGCAATTTCACTGGCTTCATCAGGACTAGTCTTATTGCAAAATGTTAGTCAATCTGAATAAGGGTTTCAGAATGTGGCACAAGCACAAACAGCTCTCCTGACAAAAGTGTGAAACAACTGCAAGAATTTCCTTTGGAAATAACTATGTTTTCCTCTTCTTTTTTTTTTTTTTTTTTTTTTCTTATTACTACACAGGCAGAAACATTTCCATGAGATTTCCCATAAGCAACAACTATGGCTTAAAATTCAGAAGAGAGAACTTGTTTACAGTAGTTTCCTATTACAAAACTTGGTATTTGAATCCATTAGTATAAAGTATTAAAATAAAGAATAATGAAAAGCATATAAAAATATTGTGATAAACAGAAAAGTAAACAGGCAAAAAAATTCAGCCAGAAAGTAGTACCGCAAACTTAAGCAAACCCATTTTAATCTATTACTTTTTGAAATATTTTATTATTCCTCTTACAGTTTGTATGAATTATGCTTGGGTTTACATCTGTATACATACATATATATATGAAGAATTCTATCCATGAACCAGTAATGTTTTGATTTGTTCAGGTATGAGTAGTTTACTGATACCTTCTAATCATATATAACCTACAACTGCTGAATTTGTACTATGCCTACTTTTTCTTTCCAAACAGGAGTAATGAGATTAACTTCACCCTTATCTACAGCTCACATCTTTTTCACTTTAACAGTTCATCATCTCCTCAGGAGCAAATATTGAATGAAATAAAGAAAATTATTTTGGTAAGATCTTGAGCTGAGGATGCTAGGTCGTTATAGTTTTTACATTTCTTTTATTGAACACTCTTATACAACCTGATGTTTTATTGAATTCTTTCATAAGAGGTGCCAAAATAAAAATGTCAGATTCTGCACCACTGATAATTGACAGTTACATTATCAATGTAATTGATCATAATGTTCTGAAAGTAATAGTTAAATATAATAATATTTGTATATATTGCTAGATAGTCTCATATACATTATTAATGGCCTTCAACTGAACTATTAAAAATATGCATATTAAGATAATCTTCTTACAAGAGTAGTGTACTTTGTCTAACATGATGGAAAGGCCTGCTGTTTCTAGTCCCAGTTATGAAAGCATTATCCACAATTTTCTCTAGTTTACAGAATCTTTTCCTGGATATTATTTATAAAGAACATGTTTTGAATTGGGCAAGTCATTTAGAAGATCTGTGTCAAAATACTTATACACAATGGGAAAATGTTTTCAGTATTTGTTTGGAAATTGGAGTCAATGATATGCATGGCCCAACACCACAGTACTATTCCAGGCAGAATTTCCATGAAGCTGGTGGTTATTTCCCTTGGATAGGGTTTGGGAGGATGAAGGAACCTGAACACCTAGAAAATTTGTACTTACGTAAACCTCTCTGACATTTGCATTTTCAAATCAGGAGTTTCTAGTATGAAAGCTATGTTTGTATGAGACAGGGAAAAATTAATGTGATGTCATCTTGATGTAGCTATTACCCTTACTACTAAAAGGTGTGAAATTTAAATGTAGGAATTTGGATTTAACTGGCAAAAAAATACACTGGCCATCACTTAAGGCATTCTATTTTGCAATTACAAAAATATATTTCCAGAGAAACATTTGTAGATGTTTATGGTTTTATTTAAGTATTCAGGGCACATTTACTTTTATGAACACTGGTGCATTCATACGGAGAAACCAGAGGACTGGGAAAGCACAGACCACATTCTACCCCTGGCTCTGACACTAAGCTGTTCCGTAACTGAGAGCAAGTCAATTCAACTCTCAGTGCAACAATCTCTGTGCATGGGATGAATGCAATGCCACCCAACTCCTGTAGTAATCTTTCTGAGATTGCAGAATGAAGTTTATAAATAATATGCTTCACTTCCTATCTTTTCTATAATTACATTACAAACTGTGCATTAAAAAACTATTTTAGAGCTTTCTGGTAAGCTGCAGTGTGCATCCAATAATTTTCATTTCTCCCTGTAGTTATAAGATTTTCCTTGAAGTAACCAAATTCCAGTTTTCTTACAATTTTCACTGCAAACACATAGTACGATCTCATCAAGATATGTCTCTCCTGATCAGTCATACTCTGCAAGTAGGCCTTGATGACACGAGGGGTTTTTTTATCTTGATCAGTATCTGGAAGTCAGGATGGTAACGCGCCTTCTGTCATTCAGCAATTTCCTCTTTGTTTAATGGCAAAAGGATAAATTTATTAATACAATGCTTGACTGCTTTTACAAAATTCTTTTTGTTCATTTCCCTTTGCTTTATTTTCCTTCTCCTCCTACACCCTTATATCAAATTTTTTAATTTATTCCTGCAAATTACTTTTTATAAACTATCTCACTCATATGCAGAATGCAGTTAGCTTTCACTCAGACACCCCAATTCATGTTCAAATACTTGTTCTTCTGCAGATATCATTTGCATGTAACACCTGCTGCAAGTCTTAGAAATTCAGAAGGCATTCTGAGTGGGAGATGCAATTTTGTCTAGGCTTTTGCTCCAGTTGCCTTCTGCAGTTAAATAGCACTGACTGCATGAAAGAAACATAAAATGATATATATACTGTCTTATACCCAGGTCTATATAGCCCAGTTTTCTTAAAAACACAAGATTTGTTCAGGAATTGGGATAATTTTTAAACAGTGGTCATTACTGAGTTTTGATTTTCAGTAAGGTCTTGCTGTATCTCCAGAACAGTTTGAAAAATAGGGAAAAGAAGGGGGAGGAGGAAGAAAAGAAGAACAGCTCTGTGCTTCTCTGAAAATAGGTTCAAGATTCTCTATGTGTGTTTTACACATGCAAATTCTGAAGTAATAATTGTTCCTTCATCTGTCCTGTTATCAACAGGCTTTGGTTAACCAACAGGAGACTTTAGCCTGTCATTGTTTTATCTCCCGAACAAATTCATCCTCAGAGGTAATTGTCATTCCTGTTATTTTCTAGTTCTATGTCGCAACACTTATACCAGTAGGTTCCAGCAACCCATGTTTGTGCAGCTTCAGAAACCATGTCCTGATGCCAGGGCATAAGCGAAATTCAGAACTAAGTTGTACTGTTCTTTCTGCAGCATTGTGGGTGATAACGTTTGAACTAGTGGATTTCAGTTATTACATCTTATTTGGCAGGTAAGTTGGAGGATGAAATCATCTTCATTGGCTGATATAATGATGAGAGGGCATCTCTGCCAAAACCATGCAACTGCCACTGAGATCAGCATCCTTGTGGAGCAGCAGCCAGGTGAAGGGAGAATGCAAATCCCTGTGAATGTCTGCTGTCTGGATGGGAGGACAGACTTTTTGGAATGGTCATTTCTGCAGAGAAGTGTGAAAATGCTGAAAATCTGAAAAACTTTTTCCATGGAGCTGTACAAAACATATGGCAGAGATATTTCTCTCCACATTTTCTCTCCAAACTGCTTTTTTTGTTTAGGTGAAATGTATCAATTACTTATGCAACATAATTATTCACTAACAGCTGCAAGACAACCTCTGAAACAAAAATGGTCTACTTTGTTCACAGAAATAAACATATAAAAAAACTTTGCTGAAATCACTCCAAGTTTAGAAAGACTCAACAACTGTTTTGACTGCAAGTTTAGTATGTAATACTGATACAGTTACATTACCCCATTTAAAATTAGTCTTATTTATCTAACTTAAGAAACAAAAATTATTCCTTCATAGACACTTGATTGTATAATATGACCTGGTAAAAATTTTCTGGTTTTGCTAATGGCAAATCAAATTAGCTGTAAACATATTTAATTCTGTCTTGAATTAATATTATTACATAATGAAGGACAAATGGCAGGACAATGAATTTTACCTGTCAAATTGACATACAGATAACATAGGTCTAACTAGAAAAGTAACGTATTTCTTCTATACATTTTTCATGATTGTAGAAAAAATATAACACAAGATTTCTAAATATTTAAGTAGTCCATTCTCACTTTTCTGAATAGAAATCAATATTGTAGATATGGAAAATTACTTGAAAACAATTTTTATTTTTTTTTAAGATCTTCCATTAGCAATTCCTATGTTTGAAGTAAAGGATGAGTTTTGTCACTCACGTTAAACAGAGCAAGACTGACACATTGGTTGTACATTTGTCTACTCAAAATGGGAATTATCCTAAGAAAATAGAATTCTATCTTCCGACCTACTGCTTAAAGCTATGAGAAGGTAAGTGGCTACTGTATCCACTTTGCCATATAGCTGCAAAGGATATCACTTTCTTTATAGTTCATATACATCATTCTATGTTTGAAGCTCATACAGTGCAATGGAATAGATGTGACTTAACATTTCTTGCATGTGAAAAGAGAAAGCAAAATGTCATTCACTGGACAATACTTTTCTACTGGTTAGTTCAAAATCAAATGGTCAATTTCTTTTAGGCTTTCTGCATTGCTTTCTATGCTAGCTTCTGATTATACATGTTAGGGTGATAAAATTGTTTGGTAGCACTTCTGGAAAACAGCTTTGCCCTGTAAGCCTGTTAACTTTGACTTACTGCTGTGAATATCCAAAAGGACATCTGCCTCAGCTCCCAATCTTTCTGAGCCCTGAGCTACCATTTACCTTTGTGACACATTAAAAAATTAATAATTTTGCTACTCCCACTAAAGAAAAACAAAACAAAGTGTCAGCACTTCATTCTTATTAGTAGGAAAGACCTCCTCCTTTTTCATCCTTCTTAACTGGGTTTGTTTTGGTTAGACATTTCCAATAAAAACAAATGTGAAAGGAAAAAAAAAAGAAGAAGATAGCTTCTACCTGGACCAGTGGAAAAGAATCCTGCACAAAAGTTAGGCTATATTGTTACTACTGTATTCCAGTAAAAACTGAGTAACAGCTAATATTAGTGCCAAATAGAATACACATTGCTAGCTTTCTAATATGCAGAAGCAGTTGTCATATATACAGCAATAGAAATTGAGATCTCAGCAGTTTAGTATAATTATTTTCTTTCTGAATTGTATAAAAGAAATCTCCCTGAAGTGCTCTGCTGACCCTGCCCCCGACCGCCATCCACTAAAAAGTATCTGTAAGGTATCTTTAACATTTTAAACACTTTTTAAGAAAGCATGTTGCTCTTTTGCTTTCAGCAATTTCAGTGCTAAAGGAAACTAATCTACTCACCGTGTCCGTCGGCACAAGCCTAGTTCTGTCTGTCCAGTGCTGCTGCTTTACCTGCTTCCTTCCTTCTGCCGGCTACTGTATCTCCAGCGCTGTATGTACTTGCATCTAACTAGGGCTCGCTCTCTCCCAGCATCACTTTTAAGTCAAGCAGGCAGGGAGCTGAAGCCAAAGGGACTCTCTATCTGATTGGTTTCCATTCAGTGACCCTGCTTAATAAGAAACGTCTGTCACAGAGAGAGATGTTCCTGCTAAGAGAGCCGCGGTGCTCAACTTGTGAGGGTTTGGGGCTGGGGGGTGCAGGACGACGGCTTTGCCAGCCATACAGTGATTTGCAAGCGAATGCAGTGGGAGGGTTCAGAGAGGAGGGCTTTGTTAAGGACCCTCTTATTAACTGAGGCTTAAATACAGAGACTCGTACTACTTGCTCAGTTTGATCTGGTTTCAGTTTTAACAGTAAGGCTAAAGGCATACTCATAATATGAATTATGTGCAGAAAATGTTTACATTATCTACAGCAGCAATGCAGTGTGATTTCTGTGCACACACTCATTTGAAGAATGCAAAATTACCCTGTAGCACTACAGTGACAAATTATTTTAAGTTGAAAGAAGGTAAGGTGTGGGAGTTTTCCTCCTGCAGTCAATAGGTTTACAGCATTAGTATCACAGCTGTTGATAATGACAGGCTTGTCACTGTACCTGAAAGTGGACACAATATCAAGTTGCAAAGGATGTTTCAGGAATTGTGGCTAATAACATTCAGATCATTCACAAATATATATTGTTTTGCCAGCAACAGTAATGAATTTTCTGTTTTCTGGGACAGCCTGTTTGGGTACAAGTAATCACTGCTCCCTACTATATCACCAGATGTTCAATATTGCAGAATATTGTGGTTTGCCTCAGCTGAGGTATAAAATGTTACCTTTTAAAAAGGGAGAACTGAAGTATTATAAGTTCTGGGTTTGGATCTGCTATTTGTGCATTTTTGTGGGTTTCTGGGTCCTAATGATTATTTCAGCTGCTGACACAAGATAAACATTTACACTGGGACATCGAGGAACAGGTACATTGCAACCACTTTCTGTACCAACAAATCCTGAGCATAGCTTTCATCAGATACCTGTTTTGGGCACCAACAGGACATGAAATGCTGCACAGTGTAATTGTCTGGGCTTGTAGCATAATTAATTTAGTAACAAACTTTCCTCCTAGAAAGACGGATGGTAAAGCTAGTTTCACGTTGTGAAATATTATTAGGGCTATGAGTTGAGTAATTGGGGTGAAAGGAGGAATCTGTTTATTCTGGTGGAGAAACTTTACTACTACAGAAAGAATGTTTACATCAAATAACCAACTGAGAAACCTAAGTAAAGTATTCCTTTTTCTTTATGCTGTTATTATTGCTTTAATACTGCCATTGATGAGCTTAGCAGGCTTATATTCACAGTACACTGTTTCTAATGAGAACCATTTCACCATTAGATCCCATTTGAAATAATTAAGGGATTGATGCAATTCGTATAGACATCAGTCAGAGCCTTTCCATTTATTTCAGTGGCAGTTAAATTGAGCCCTGAACAAACTAAGTCTTCCCTGAGAACGCTACACATCCATTAAAACAATATTTGCATATGTGTAATGGAGTGCAGATTTTGGTCTAGTATTTTGAAAATTAAAAAATCAAAATTCAGATCCGGAACAAAATCAATCACTGTACCTCAGCTAAAATGTATAAAAGTAAAGTTTTAATCAGTATTATTATCCATTAGTCAATCCACTTTAGCAGTGGAAATACTGGAAAAGATATTTAGTATTATTTTTGTGTCTGTACAGAGAAGTGTATGATGCTCTATGGTCCCAGTGCAGCCTTAAACCTTGGGGATCCTAAAAGACATTTTCTTAATAGGAAGATGTCAGGATGAAAAAAAGACATGAGTAACGGCTCTACTTTTTTTCACTGCATTGGCTTTTTTTCAGTTGTTTGGCTCCTTTTTGGGAACATTGCGGCTACTCTAATCAATATTAGGAGACCATCCAAGTACAGAGGAATCCCTGAAACTGAAGAGATGTACAAAGCATCTTTGCACAATATTTCCTTGAGCTTTAGAAATTGTTATTCAGTGGCAGATGGGGCACTGGCCTCTGCTTTAAAGGCAGATATAGATCTATTCAGTACCAGGCAGGGAATGGTTCCGTTTCTCTTGATGTCACCTACAAGTTTGTAGTAAAACAAGCAACATTATTTATATTAGACAGCATAATGCCTGTTCTCTCATACATATTTTTCATGGTATTGTAAATATGACACAGTAACTGCTACAGGGGGAAAAGATAGAAATTGCGTACTATATGTTCACAAACAAGAGGCACTTCTAATGTAAAGTGTTGCACAATGGGGGTAAAAAGTTTTCCAATATACACTGTAAATGGAATATATATCAAAAGTAGTCCAAAAAGGGAAAAGCGTAGGTGTGACAGCAAATAGGGAGAGATGGGTGGAAATCTGAGGCTGTGCTCTAACACACAGAAGGCTACTCCATATAGGGGTGGAAAAGAAAATGCTCCTTCTGAAAAAGTGTGGGCAGTGGAAAGAGATTTGGAAATCCAGAAATTGCACTAAAAGGTATTGTTTTTATTACACAATAGGCTGGACCTCATTTTTTTTTGTATTATGAAGGCTTTTTTGGAACTGTATCTCTTTTGATCCCTATCCATCTTCCTTTCTTTACCTTCCTAAAGATTTTTCTGCCAGCATCCATGGGAGGCAGTGATTACATATCCAATCTTTGTTGAAATTCTGAGCATTTCCTCATTTCACAGAAGCTAAGATCACTCAGAGGTGCACAGAGTTGGGCTGGTTGCCATATTAAATCATTTTGAGTTCTATCACTGTTTCCCATCTTTTTTTCTTTTCCTGACATGTTTACACTTAACCTGTTAAGGCAAAACTAAATGCAAATAAACCTTCAGAATTGGAAAGAAGTAATCTATTTTTATCTCTAGGTTTTCCCACCTATATCCATTCAGCAGATGATATTTATAAATCTGCCAGTGGGACTTTAATATCTCATGCAATGTCTTCCTATGTTTCTGATAAGCCAAGGCAGGCTTGAATTCTCACAAATCTGTGTTCCTGCAGAAGTCCTAGAGTCTATAA
The DNA here is from genome assembly GCA_025331215.1 of Actenoides lindsayi. Lineage (NCBI taxonomy): Eukaryota > Metazoa > Chordata > Aves > Coraciiformes > Alcedinidae > Actenoides > Actenoides lindsayi. The sequence goes on along the minus strand of WTSP01012331.1, from coordinate 17,861 downwards.
GGAAAAATTAGTCTGGGGTTTGGTAGCAACCGCTTCCCTTCAACATGTCACTTATATGAGTTTTTTTCCATTGTCAGAGTGTTAAATAAGTATTTAATATTTCTTAAGAGACTCTATGTGATGCCAATAAAGAACAGAGCTGAGCAGAATGAAGCAGTCAAGAAGCACATAAATAAGAAAAGCTCCCCAAGATTCACAAGAACAAAGCCAACAGTTGTGCAATTTCAGCTCTGTTCATGTTCACCAGAGCCTTTAAGATTCTGAAACATAAAGAAACTGGATCAAATAATTACCAGTAGTTGGAAAACTAGTTCTATGCACATCTGTATTTTCATTTAGTCAATCATTTCAAAAGAATGCTATTAGCTTCTTTTCCAGCTTTTCTCTTTCTTCTCGCTTTCTGTAAAAGACTTTAAATGATTCATTTGTTAAAGAATATGATGAAGTGTATGACTTTGAAAGATTGTCAGAACATTACTAAATCAGACCTGACAAGCAATAGATTTTGGCTGGCCCCCTTTGATGTACATAGGATAGGGCATAAGAGAGAAAATAAGAAACCTTCTGCTCCTTTCCCACTTTTAAACACCTTCCTTGGTTACAATTACTCAAGGAACAGCCACTCTGTCTTGACTGAAGAAGAATTGCATTTCTGTATATGGCTCCAGGTTCCCAAAAAAAGCCATGAAAGCAGGGAAGACATGTATATGGGAGTGGTGAAGAACATGAACAAGACCAAAACATGATAAGAACACTTAGACATTGATAAACTTTGATCTGCTTAAAACAAAGGAAACTTAAAACACATATAAGGCACCCATGTTCCATACAGATAACTGCATTAGGCTAACATGTTTCCACACTTACTTGTGTTTCTGTTCTGAGAAATACAATAATAAGAGCTTTACTTAAGAATATATGCAATAATCAGTTTCAAAGCTTAATCTGTATACTCTGTTTACAGCATTTTTAAGTAAGTTAAACCCATAAATTTTAATTTTTCCCAGCTTGGTAAAAACACAATAATTTTTGGTAGCTAGCTGGCACAAAATGATTGGAGGTATTTGCATACACACACACACACACATGTATATGCATATTTACACCCACCCACCACCCTCCATTATTTTCTATGAGAAATTTTATCTCAGTAAGTCAATATTCAAAAGTAGCATTACATTAGCTTGATATGGATTACATAAGTAGAAAAACAACTTTAGAAATCCCTAGCAGTTTCAAATATAGTATTATGTTTTGTTTTTGGTTTTTTTTTGTCATCCATAAATCAGTGGTGTTGATCACCTCTGTCTTGCTTTCTTTCCTAGGTCTGCAGTTTTGAAATATTAAGATAAATCTGAGTTATTTTTTTCTGAACTTAAGTTCTAAAACATCAGGCCAGATTTTACAGCAGCAAGGCTTTAATGTTCCATAAATTCAAAGCTGGTGAAGATTTTGAAAGTTCACAGTAACCAGTGTAACAATGTATAAATATTAAAATGTTCTAATTTTCAATTAGTTTACCAAGATTAGTTTACCAAGATGATCATAGAAGCATGATTTATTGCATACACAAAAAATAAAATGCAGTGTACTTAAATAAAACTAACAAATATTGGATGGAAGATAAAAAAAAAAAAAAAAGAAAAAGTGAAGATAAAGTCAAGTACATGAAGTGTGAGTTCCAGGCTGAGTTTCAAGTCATAATTCTTTTATAAACTGACTTACTCAGCACTTTATTTTTAAATCTTACATAAACAATTTTTATGTAGATAATTAGACATGGTAACAATCTTTAACACAGATTTTTTTTCTTTAAAATATCGGTTTACTGAAACTATTGACAAATATTAGTTCTTTCTTGTTTCTTTCTTTTATGAATTCCTCAGGGAGAAACCTGTGAGCATATTTTACCTGAAAAAAAAATGAAAACTTTCAAAATTATTTAAAAATTATTTTTAAATTATTGTTTTGTTTGCCCTAATCCAAATAGATTTTCTGGAGGGTTTTGGGTTTTTTTCCGCATCTCAGTCTTCAAAATAGTTTGAAACTGTTTTACTTGGGGACTGAAATTCCTATATTATCAGAAAATTGAAAAATCACATTGAGTGGAATATTTCTTGGTCTCTGTACAGTAATTATCCAATTAGTTGCAATAGTAATACACCTTCATAAGATGTATTTGCCAAAAATTCAGCTTTGTGTTCAGGGATGAAATAGCCAAGTTAAATATTGTTTCGGTACAGGAAATAAAGTTAAGGCAATAATTTGATTTGGATATCCTGAATCCACTTTCTACTCAAAACAGCATCATCCTTACCTCCAAACATTAAGAAAAGAGAGCTTCTTAAATCCTAAAAAAATATGCAAGACTCCTGACCAGTCCAACAGAGCATATGTTCCAGCACAGGATGGACCTCTACATACACGATTTAGAGAACAGAAGACCGGACCTACAATGGAATTTAATCAGCTTCTAGAGAAAATAAGTATTTAAACAAAGCATATAATTCATTTTAGAATCTGTACCATCCCATGGGCAAACATAACCCACTCTCACTTTCATGTTAGAGAAATATCTCTCTGATTGGTCACAGCAAAGCCCTCATCTTAGATCAGACACACTGATCTGAACCTGCTCCCACTCTCATTTGTGTGTGTGTACATGACACACAAGCAAAATGCTCTGCAGTGTGAATGTTATCTGCTTGCTACAGAAACAGTTAACCCTAGACAGTGCAGATACACGCATCTATGATACTCGGATTCAGTACTTATCTGTAGAGGTAGACCTTAAATTATTAAAAGTAGTTTGCAACTCACAGAATCACAGAATGTTAGGGATTGGAAGGGACCTCCGAAGATCATCGAGTCCAACTCCCCCTGCCAGAGCAGGACCAAAACTAGGCAAGATCACTTAGAAATGCATCCAGACAGGTCTTGAAAGTCTCCAGAGAAGAAGGCTCTATAACATCACTGGGCAGTCTTTTCCAGTGCTCTGTAACCCTTACAGTAAAGAAGTTCTTCCTCATGTTGAGGTGGAACTGCCTGTAATATATAACCATAGAAAAATCACAATAAAAATTATAATATAGAAAAAAAATAATTGAGTGGAATATTAGAATATCAGTATAATCAGGGATTGAAAAAAAAAACCTAAACAAAAACCCTTGCTATTTTCTGAAAATAAATACTGTAATATTGCTAAATACTGTAATAGTATTGCCAAGGAACAGCTAGAATGTACTTTATCTTCACATGAAATTTCCAGCCTTAACTCTGTAGCTAAAATTCATATGAGCTTTGTATGTGTGTTCAAGAATTTATCAAGATGAACTGCTAACCCTTCAGCTGTCATTGCTTCATAAGCTTGATGCCTAAATTCTTTGTTTATGGTGTGTGACATGTGACAATTTTGAAGAGTTACTGAAAAAAATTGTGGGAGGAGAGCTGTTTCCCTCTAACATTGAAGAAGTTGATTTAGAATAAATAGAAGAAGTAGCTTTTTGAAAAAGAAACAAAGCTCTGTCAGATGACATTTTGCATCTCAGTATAACAGAGGTAAAGAATAATTCCAAAACTGAATAAATTTTCATCTTTTCTGCATTGGGATAAATATACATGCATAAATAAGTCTATGAACTGGGATCTTTTTCTGTGTAGAATACTCCCAAACTTCTCCAATGTTGCTCTCTGCTTATGGATGTAAAACAATGCCTAAGTGAATAATCTTCACAGCACATACCATTTCTGTCCAATATCAGTTTGGCAAATTTCTGTTCTGTTTAAGTTAGGTTATTTAGATGAACTTCTTCACCTTTTCTGTGGTAATACTCAAGGTCCCTTCCACTACAGTCCTTGGAGCACAACCAAAATCCCTAATTGTGCTGTAACTGGATCTTGAGATGGAATTAAGTTCACCTATTTTACTGGTCCAGAAGTTAGGAAGCCACTTTAAGCTATTTCTTCTATAATCATTGAAAGGAGAAAGAGGTCTCCAGAGGAAGATATCATCCCATTTTAAGATAGCTGTCTGAGATATTTGAAGAAAATTGGAGTTGCTAAGCAACCTCATCTAGATTTTTTTTCCCTTTCTATCAGCTGACTATGGAGGGAACCCTGCTGAGAAGCTCAACTCTTTTCTGAACTTTCAGCTGCTGATGATAGGTGACATGAATCCTGTCCCCAGTTTCCAGCTCCTGAAGTTCTGAAATGTCTGTGATTCATGACAGCAATTATTCAAGATTCATCTTCTAATCTTGCTGTTAAAGTATGTTTCTAGTCATCTTGACTGGAAGGGAAGAATGAAAGTGCAACTGAAAAAGAGAGCAAGAAATAAGATTTTAGTAAGTAATTATTTGTTCAAAAAATATGATGGTCTATCACGGTTTTCATAGAACTCAGCTTTGCCATGCTGCTGAATTACAAAAATGTATCTATATAGATCAGACCAATGTAGCAATACTGAGACAATAAGGGTGCTATCAACCAGTTTCACCTGGTTAAACGAATTAGATTTAATGGATTCATAGATAGATACTACTAGTCATATGTGCATTGGAAGTGCACAGATTATTAAGATTTTTCTAATTAAAAATATTTTAGAGTAGAAAACCAAGCAAATAACACCACTGTTTTGGCAATGTTAGTCATTTTCAAGGAAATGTTTTGGATTTTTCAAGATTTCACCAAAGCACAATCAGGAAGTTAATGAAACCTCATTTGGCATTTGTGTAGTTTCTTAGGGCAATCAGAGAGTTCCTGGGCTTTGGTAGTTAATTAAAATTTGAGAACTTGGTGACAGTCTTGAAGACTGCAAGGCCTGTAAGCCCCAGGCTGGAGCTGTGCTGCTGAGGGAAGCCAGTGTTCGTGCCTTGAGCTAGGATATGTGGCTTGAGTACAGGTAACTCTTCCTGGTACCTTGTGTAGGCTTCACCAGTGGGAAGCTAGTTTATATTACATGTAGAAACCACTTGGCTCATGTCTTTTGGAAAAATCAGGCCATTTTGACATTCTCAAGAGTTGGATTATGGTTTTTTTCCAGAATATTTCATCCTTTTGATTTTTTTAAAATTATTTTCTGCCTTTAATTTGATATGAAAAACACATCCCACCCTAAACTACTTAACAAATTCTGTTTCTGTCAACTCTAATAGCACTGCTCTCTCTTCTCTAATAGGAGGAGAGGAAGAGAGAGAACTAGTATTATGTTCTCATGTTTATATGCCTTTTCTTTTATTATGCGAAGCCCTATGCCCTGTTTTATAGGACTATGACCTATACAATGCTTAGCTTCCTGGCCTTTATTTTCATAAAGCTGTGATTGATTCAATGTGAATTTATCTTAACTCAAAACATTATGTGACTTCAAGTTCCACATAATCAGTTTTCTCTAAACAACACTCATTTTTGGTAAATGTTACTCTAAACATAGCAGGATATCTTAAAGGGAGAGCCCCTTACTGGAGCCTCTGTTTAAAATCAACCATTCTTTGTAAATATCAGAAAGACTGTCAAGATTATATTGAATTTTTTAATATTACTAGAAGATTAATGGAAAACCCATAACCATATTCTGTAAGTGTGCACACAGCAACACTTGAACTTACAGAGGTTAGCATAAAAATGTTATATTTTTACCTTTTTTTTTTTTTTTTAACATGACCTGAAATCAATGACTGTTCTCTGCTGTTTTCTAATCACTTTCAGTTAGGTAAGGAGATGGGAATAAAATAGCAGGAGGGAACATAGCTCACAATAAGGATATAAAAAAAGGACACAGATGAGAGGAAAATATATTAGATAAATGCATTCAAATGCAAGGCCTGATCATCTGGTTATTTTGTTGTCTAGTAGAGCATGCAAAATTTGTTCAGAATCAGAATTTATTCAAAATTCAAAAGACATTTACATGTTAGTGAAAAACAATATACAGTGTTCCAAAAATGCATTATCTTGCAATGTACAGAACAGCTTAAGTTTCAAAACATTATGCTGCAGTGAATAGGTATCCTCTTACAATGAAGGCCAGATGGAGTAGTGGACTACTTTGGTACTGAATTCCCCCCAAAAGCAAAACAGTAAGGTTACTTCAGCAGACGGCCAGCACAGTGATTTAGATGTAGCCAGCTTTATACACTTGTATTTGAATGAGACTCCAATACTATGTTGTGACAGCTGGGGGCCTTTGTAGAACTCAGGAACATATTAATGCTAAATGCTTTGAAAGCATGCTGTAAGACTGTGGTTTCATATAACTGAATGTAGGTTTAGATTGAGTATTATGAAATGCTTTACCAAAAGACTTGGAACAGGCTGCCCAGGGAAGTGATTCAGTCACCCTCACTGGACATTTTTAAAAGACATTTAGATGTTGCACTTAGGGACATGATTAGTGGTAGACTTGACAGTGTTAGGTTAACAGTTGGACTCAACGATCTTAAAGGTCTTTTCCAGCCTAAATGATTCTATGATTCAAATGTACAGTTTAAATAGCCAAAGACATCTTAATGTGAGTAGAAGGGATGCAGAGGAGCGGCACATACGAAACTATGCTGAAATATAGCAGCTTAGAGTAGGGATGGAAGGACTCAGCTTCCCACATTCCCCCTTGAGTGCTGTGTCTCCCCTACACTGTAATGCTGAATTCAGATCACATTACAGGAACTTGCTCAAAGCTTAATTGTGACCACTGTTGCCCTGGTTGGTGGGAATGGAATATACACCTTCTTCTCTTTGACACAATAGTCAGCACTTCATCAGTGCACTGCCTGCCGTTTGAGTAACAGTAGTCCAATGGACCACCTGAACCTAGACGGGGCGGAATTTCCTCAAATTGTCATAGATCACCAGACAACCACCTGCAAAAATGTAGCTTACCTTTCACAGTGTTGAGCTATCTTCCATCTTTTTAGCAGACAGTCAGTATTTCTCCAATCTAACAATTGCATTCAGTGGCCAAATGACCATGACACATGTCCAGGATGATAAAATAGCGAAAACACAGCTCTATTTGCTTGCGCATTTTGGGCAGTTGCAAATCACAGCACCCACATAAGGATATTCAAATCCTACCAGCTTCCCATGTCTTTCCATTTGCAGTCCTTCTGTGTTAGAGACAATTATTTATTATTTAATTAAAGCAGTGCTCAGAATTACTCCCACCCTCCAAGATCTCATTAAGCCATATATTGGGCTTAAAACAAAACACATCCAAATAAATCACTCAGAAAGGTAAGCCAGACACACTAAGTGGTAGTATTTCTGAGCGTGTCTGTTGTGCACATCACTTTTAAAACTTTGCATTGAAACAAATAAAGAGGAAAACCTAACATTAAAGCTACATCAGCTGTACCAGTAGGAAAAATTAAACAAAACAAAAAACCAAAACAAACACAAACAAACAAACAAAAGCAAAAAAAAACACACAAAAAACCACCACCATCACCACCACCACCACCACCACCACCAACAACAACAACAAAATCAACCAAAAACCAAAACCAAACCAAATTAAATCACCTCACCTGAAAGCCTGGATTAAAGTATGGGAATATACAAAACAGATCCAAAATGATATGTTCCAATAATTAAGCTGCCAGTAACATTTTTTCCTCAATTTTTCCACATTTTGTCAGCAAATACCTTATATATCCTGTAAGTCAGAGGATATACTTTTCCAGTAGCCTTACTTCTCAGTACTGAGTCTGCAATTTTGGTTGTGGAAATATATTGTGGTCAATTCAAATTTTAAGACTTTTAAGAATTATTGTTGCTCAAATTTCAATAAGGATTTTTGTTATAAATATATAACAATGTCATGCAGTTGCAATGAAGAAACCATCTTCATTACATGTATTGCCTTGAGGATAAGCTTAGCTACTTAGTGTATATATTAGTAACACAGTGAATTCTGTTCTCTCAAGCCAAGTCAGGAAGAGAGCTGAGGCTACTGTAGTAAGGAAATCTGCAAGTCAGAGACTTTCGTAGTTGATCAAATAGATAACAAAGAATAAATGTCTTTATCACAGTGGTATCATTCTACTGTTTTAACATAGTTTGGTGACTTTTCGATTGCAAATGCAATTTTGAAATCTTATCTAGTTGTTTCAAAAAATAACTCTAAATAATATTTTGTTTGTAATAACTTAGTGGAATAAAATAAATGCCTGTCTTTAATCTTAGTGCATTCACCTTCAGCCACAGTGTACCATTAACAATTATTTTGGTATAAAATATGCAAATTCAGTCACTGATCTGATTTTACCATATAGCCAGTCCCAATTCTTCTCTTCAGGCACTAGTATGAGCCCTGCTCAGAAGACTAAAAAGGAGTAGCCACCCTTTTGTTGGCCCCTTGCTTGTGTGATCCTGTCTCAACTCTTGCTTTCCTGTTACTGTTCTGCTCTTTTCCCCCTTCATCTGAGACATAACAAGAGGACTTCTGTGCTCCTCCCTAGTGCCTGAGCCTTAAGTACCACTTTGCTGCCCTTTAGCTTGAAACTAGGCATTTTATAACACACAAAACCAAACTGTTGAAGGGCTGTTAAAAAGGGGTCTCTGAATTAAAAGATTTCCTCTTCAGTATGACTCTGAAGAGCTTGTGTTGTAAAATTCTTTCCTGCTAAGATACAATACTAGTGCTGTAAAATTCTTTCCTGCTAAGATACAAAACTAGTGCAGCCAAAGGGTCCTTCATGTCAGGAAAGATGCAATGATCTTTTATCACTCAGACCTATGGTCAGAATCGATACAGGCACTAGCTTACCAGTGGCTACTGGATTTCCTCGAGTGTAAGTTGCATTCTTTTAAAAATTCTCTCTGGGATTGTTTTTCAAGACTCCTTTCTCTTTTGTAAGTTCTAAATTATTTGTCCTGTTGTTTCCAGTTTGTATACCTCTGCCAAGCTTCTTAAAAGATTAAGCTTAATTTGCTCTCCTTTCAAGTTATGTAGTGAGAGTGAGAAAAGGATTTGATGATTAGCTTTAAACTATATATTTTCACTGTTTTTAACCACAGTGCCATTCATAATCCTAATAAACAAACAAACAAACAAAAATCTGTGTGAAACTTTCCCCCAAGGACAAACACTGTTGTTTGCATTAAGGGGAGTTTAAATCTTAGGAAAATCAGACCACTGCTGAAACTCAGTCTATGTCAAGCTGCCTAAAACTGTTTGTGGTACTGCAGACCAAAGCGAAGTCTCCTGGGAAATCGCTCGGTGTGTCAGAAGAAGCATGCAGTCTGTGTGCACTACTGTTCCAGGGACATTAAAGACCTCCATGACAGATTAATTCAGTCCAGATGCTATGCCAGCCTCGCTGTGATAATTCTGACACATTTCCCTTTACCCCAAAGGAGAGCCACACTCATTTACTCGAAGGTAATTTCTCCTCTGACTGATGGTTGTTGCATTTAGAGATTAAAAATATCGCAAACGTACAACACTTCAGTTCTTGACATTTTAGCACAGGCAGCAGGCAATCATAAAGCCTAAGATTAATAAAGCTTTACAGCAAATCTGCTTTATTCTGATAGTTTCTGTTTCATTCTGATGTATTCTTCTGTTATCATAAGGTTTGCTTTCATTAATTCATTTTTAATAAACAATTAGATTTTTAATGTACAAAATGTAAGTAATAAACACAAGGCAAACATGGAAATAACTATCAACAGATGTCCACATTTTTTTGCAAGTAATATAAGTTTGTTTGTCTAAAACACACTTAAGGAACTATTTGTTTAGGATTTGTTATTATTACCATGATTAGTGTTTGCTAGTCACGTACTGAACATATACTATGGCTTTTCCCATTTTTCCTCATAATGAATGCATTTTTTAGGTTTACAAACCCAAGGATATTAATATGAGTTGGGCTTCAAAAACATGTAGAGTCAAAGCAGATTTTTAATAATAAGACACAAATTTAATAATCTTCTGATTTTCTTTTTTTCTTAGCCTTCTGGGAACGCCTTCTATCTTTAGTTTATGTGTGAAGTTTTTTAAATTCAGAAATTACCTTTAAGGATATTCACAGATACAGGCTTCTCATCTTCTTACTGGGGAGAAATAAGTTTGCCATGTCTGTTTTTTGTGTAGATTTAGGGATCTAGTAAATAGAGCTGATGCTAATATATTTAACCAATTTTTTCTGAATCAAAAATATCTTAATTAAAAGCCAATATATAGTTTGAAAGAAAATTACCAAAGTAAAACAATGTATTTTAAGGCAAGTAGAGTTTTGCTGTTGTTGTTATTGTTTAATTAAAACACAATATATGAAACTAAACTGGGTATGGACTAGGATTTAATCAGTTCTGACTCTTATTTTGAGCATTTTGACTTTTCTAGGGTCATTTTAGATGGGAAAATTTTTGATATGTTTAAAATTCTCGAAGAACAGGAAAATTATTTCCCTGATATGATCGAGTTTGCATAGCTTCAGGCTATAAGTTAAGATATCCTTCCAACTCTTTGAAACTTATGTATGGCAGAATATTATAGAATATTTTTCAAAGTAGTATGGAAAAAGAGTAAGTATAGTCATACTAAATTAATATATTTTAAGTAAAGTATATGTTTAAAATTGAACACAAACTTATGTCATGGTAGTGTTATTTTTTTAAGCCTAGTGGATAAGACAGTACAGTAACAGGTTTCACATTGCCCCTGAAAGATTATCTCATTAGCTCTTTCTCCTTTTTATATGTACTAGTCTTGTCAGCACTTTGTAGCATTGCTGTGGATAATAGGGTGATAAAAGAAGTGCATTCCCCAATAGAAAAGTTGAAAACATTGTCAAACACTTTGCTGTGCACTGTGACCGTGATTTGCAGAACAGTTCCAGATTCCTTGAAATTCCAGTGTTGCAGTCAGCTTCTTCCCATCTGTAATCACATTCATGCACTGAATCCTTGTTCAAACCACCCCTTATTTTTACCAAACACTGAAGTAACTCATCTATAGTAATCCTAATGTTTAGGCATATAAAGCCTGATAAACTGCAATGATAGAAGTTGAAGTGTAAATGACTGGTATAGAGTGCATAACATTTCTGATTATGAGAAGTGTGGTGCATCATTGTGGGAGAGAGAAAGATATCTATGTTTCTTTTATTTAAGTTTGTTTCCTTGTTTTTGCTTTCTAAAATAAACTAGGCATGTAACAACCTTAGCTGCTTTAAAACAAAATATATGCATATGATCCATTGTAAGTGATTGAATATCACACCTTACAATTCTTTTTCTGAACAGTCTGATGTATTTTTTCTCTTATGGATACATCAGGACAGTTGAATGCAGGACAGAAGTATATCAAGATTTGTCTGTGTTTTAGGCTTTTAAAAATTTCCAAATTTGAGAGGTTTAGTCACTTGTCAGTGGTTTCTTGACATCCTGCAGCCAGTTGGTGTAGGCATGCCTGCTATAGCATGATTGGATTATTTAGTCTTATTCTTCGCAAGTAGATCAACAGTGCAGTATGTGCATACCGATTCCAAGGCTTTCCAAATGCATCCAAGCTGCTAATGTATGATGAATTACATGTCTGAATATAAATGGTATGTGTCATGTGCATGAGTTATGCTGTGTATGCAAGAGCTGGGTGTATAGCATGTGTTAGACAGCAGGGTTTCCTCATTACGAACAAAAATATGAGTTATTCATTTAGGTGGGAAAACTTACACTAATCCTTTCCTACCACAAAGATACCTAAATAACTCTTTTTTCAGTGAAAACAGCACCATCAAAAAGTAGTCTGAAAATTACTCATGTTGTGATGGAAGATTTAAGTAACAAGCCAAAACCTGAACTTTTCTCCTTTAATTTAAAATTTGAAAACAATTTAATAAAGCAACCATTTATTTTTCTGAAGCTTCTTTTTGTTTCCTAGGTTTTTATTTTCTTCAATTTAAAACCAAAATAGGAATCTAGAAGGCATAAACTCTCCATGGAAACTGCTATTGATTCAAAGCAAATTTTATATGTCAGGCAAAACTAATAGAAAAATTTCAATTGTCCATATCAAGAAGACATCCCAGAGTCTAAACTAACATAAGATATTTTCAAGGTCCTGATTATATGAACCATTTACCTTCACAATGTTTCAAAGGTTTGATTAGGTTAGCTAAACAATTCAATAGTTATCATCTTCACAAATATATAAGAATATCTGGTTTACACAGACGTCAGACTCCCTAACATGCTATCAAATGTCATTTTGCAGATCCTGAGTGGTTTTGCACTGATGTTGCCCTTCCCTCTGGTGTGACATCCCCATGGGCCACTGTTTACCAGTGTCATTGACAGATGAATCAAGAGATAGGGATATGGGGCTCTGCTGGCAATAGAGCTCTGATTAATTCAATTATCTGTGATACAGGAGGCATGTGTGTTCCCATCCCACTAGCAAACCATTTTTTCTCTTCTCTCACAGCATCTGTGACACTGCCTTCAGCAACCATTTCATTAGCCCAGCTTCCTTGTAATCAATCTGGAAATAACTGATGCTCTCTCCATGGAAAACACCAACTACTTCACAATAAAATTGCTCATAACGGGGATGGTATTGCTGAGCTCACAGAACTGAATGTCTCTGTAGAAAAGATCATCTCTTTGTCTAAAGTACCTGTAATATCCCAGATTTTAGATAAACAGAAGGTGGTGTTCCCTGGTACCGATAGTTATAATGTGTAAAAGACATATAATGCAACCTCCATTTTTTTTTTAAGAAATACATCTTTGCAAGTTTTTCTTGTTCAGTATATTAGATTTTTCAGTCTCGAACTGACAGATACACCTGGAATTATAAATCAGATGTAAATTCCTTTCAGATATGTCAGCATCCTTCCACTGTTTTCCATTACTCTGTTGAAAAACAGATCCAGATAATACAGGTAAACCAGAAGCCAAAAGCAGCAAGGTCTTCTTTGATGTTCAGTTTAGCTTTAAATTTTATAATACAAATCCTTAAATTGTCATAAACTTTTTATACAAACATTTTCTTCCAGAATGTCTTTGATTTGTACTTCTCTATGATTAAAATATTTTCATGGAAGGTTCTCAAAGAAATTTGGAGAAGTTTCAAATACATATTTGTACTTCCAGAGCAGAAATTATTATAGTGATATAAATATCACAAATTCAAGCACTACACATTCAGAAAATGTAGTGCTAAGATTTACTTTAATAGAAATAAAAACTGGTGTTAAAATACTGAAGCTGAGATTCTAAAACTTTCAAAACTATCTTTTGATATGATGGTAGAGAGTAAAAATTGTAAAGATACCAATAGACTTATTAATTATTCTAATTGTATTTCCTGTTTATAATTATATATTTTTTAAAAATGTTAATGTTGCTTAGTGGCCTTGAATATACATTTTTATGTAATACTGTGTTTCATTTTTTTAAGATAACACTTAATTCTGAAAATTTTCTGAAGGACATTCAAACGTCCTGATTGAAGTCCTGCAGCCATTGGACCTCCTAACAAATCTTACAATGACTGCTACAGAGCCAAGCTTTCACCTCTTACTGATGAATTAACTTCCAAATTTAAAGGATGTTTTTTAGATTTTTTCACTTAAATCCCAGATTACTGATCAGTGCTTTCAACTCATTCCAATGTTCTTTAAACATGTGGCTCTTATGTCACGACAGGACATGTTCTCTGGGTTTGAGAATACATTTAGGATAGCTGTTCTGATCGAAGGAGAACTTTTTTTTGTCAAATATTTCTTTTGTTTCCTTCTGTTTTTTTTCTCTGGAGTCAATCTTTTGTATCCAATGAGCTTCGCTGAAAGAAGTTGGAGTTTCCACAAAGGCTTCTCCAGAAAAGATTTTGAAATAAACTTTTAGATGAGGAACTATAGGAGGGAAGTTGGCTCAATTACATACGACTAAATTTTTTAAATCTGAAATGTTAAGCTGCTAAAATAAATTGTTCCTTTTACTTTGTGAGATGTCTCGGCTGTGTAGAGGTAGTCACATGTATCCTTGCCAAACTGATAAGAAATTATAGAAGCATAGAATCATAGAATGTTTGGAGTTGGAAGGGACCTTTAAAGGTCATCTAGTCCAACCCTAAGCAATGAGTAGGGACATCTGCAACTAGATCAGGTTGCTCAGAGCCCCTTCCAACCTAACCTTGAATGTTTTCAAGGATTGGGCATCTATCAACTCTCCAGGCAACCTCTTCCAGTGATTCACCACCCTCATTGTAAAAAATTTCTTCCCAAAAATTCTAAATTTCAATTCTAAATTTTCAGTTATTGTAATCCAGTTTCATTGTCAAGAAATATGTGAAAAGTTTTCTGTATTTCTCACCTACATCATATCCAGTTGAAAACAACTGTTGCATATGTCACTAAATCTGGTCCTTCTATTTTCTACTGACTTCAACCATTACCACTCCAGCAACATCAGGATTTGCAGCTGAGCACGTTCATTCAACAGAGCCAATCCCTGCAGTCTCTGTGTGATTTTCAACACAAAATGTGACTATAAAGAAATAAAATTACTTTGGCACAAGATTTGCATACCAGGTAGATAAATTTGATGAAAGTCTAAATAGCTTCTGTGTTATTCTGTTTCTTAAGGATTGCACAAGTTGACATGTCTCTTTGCCTTTCCTTCCTCATTGAAAGTTAAATGTTGGCTTTTGTTGTGTTTTCTTTGGAGCTTGGGATATCTATTTAAACACCTGCCTTGGTATTTTTAATAAAATGCACAATATGCTTCTGCCAGACACTAGGACATTAGAAATGCAGCACTGAACAGAACACATTCTGTTATATTTTAAAAAGGAGTTTAAAATGTCAGTTTACTCAGTCAGGTGAAAGTAATCCTATTCTAGGAAGTAATTGAAAGGGTTTACAGCTATTAGTTGTCTCAGGTCAGGATGATTAGAGAAAGAATCCTATTTATTTAAATAAGTATGGAGCATTATTACTACCGGTACTGCCAGGCTTTAAGACTTTACTGTGACTTCACAAAAGAGTTAAAAACCCCCTACTCTCCTATGCTAAATTATTTCATATATATATTAAAAACAAAACAAAACACACAAAAACAAACCAACCAAATAAACAATGAACAAACAAACAAAAACCAAACCAAAACAAACAAGCAAACAAACAAAAACAAAACAACTTTGCTTGAATAGAAATTCCTTGGTCCTCTATAATCCTTGATTGTATTGTATTAGTGTGATAACAGCCTAGCTTGCTGTGAGACATCAATACAGGCTAATTTAGCGCATGTGGGATAATGGCCTTGCTTGCTGTGAGACAGGAATACAGCTCATTTAGTGCACTTCTGGAGAAAGGTTGGAATGTTTATGACCATGAGATTCTTGTGTTATCTCTTGGGCTGGAGATACGCTGAGTTGGCATGCCAAAAGGCTGAGTGATGGAGTCCTGTGAAGATAAGACAGTCCCATTTTGGGTAAACCAGCAGGACCAGACAACTCTTACACAAATCTTGAAGGCCAGAGTGTCTGAGCCCAATTAATGGCGAAATTAATTTTAAAGTTTGCACCCCTAAGTATGGTAATGAGCCTAATGGAGTACATACTAAACATACATGACTATGTTACTCAACTCTCCATCCAAATCATGCTAAATGTCACCTAGAAGGCAGGGACAGACAGAATTAGAATATAAAAATCAAGAAAGGAATACATCTCTAGGGGGATGAGAAGACTGAAAGTCTATCAGATACAGTCAATGGGCTGTACTCCTCTTCCTGAACCCAAGACAGGGACACCTTCTGGGTAAGAATTGCATGTTCGATAGATGGTATACCTTTTCCCAGCATTATTATTACCTGTTAGCACTATTACTCAAGCCTGCACCTCTGACTGCATTGGATGTTACCCAGGAATTATTGACTCCAACTCAATTATCCTTTTGCAGTCAGTGCATTTATCAACAGCAATTCTGAATCTATTCTGTCACTTTAATAAATCAAACCTATTTGTTTATAACTTTTAAACTGTCTTAGTGTAAGTCTGGCCTCTGAAACTGGTAACTATGGTCTCTGTGGGAGCCCTTAGCTGGGCTCTGAGGCAGAACTCTTAAACCTGCTTTTTGACTTTGCAAAACTGCTCGGTGTGAAGCCTTGGGGCTGCAGCAGGCAAATGTCAGACTCACACCCTTAATGCAACAGTTTGTTCCTATTTTAACCTACTTTTCCCTCATCCTTCTCATGTCTTCTTCTGCTTGGCTTCTCTTCAAATTCAAATGTGACTAAGGGACAGAGTTGACAGCGTGTCCTTTGTAAAACACCATCTCATAACTAAATAGGTTTTATAGTAGTTGTTTCTGCTCATTTCAGCTGTTACTTGAGCAAAGGTGTAGTGTTTAACTTATGGTTATGATTATTTGGGGGGCAGTAAATGACACTAAGTTTTGGAGAGCAGGAGATAAATATAGGCTGGAAGCATAATAAAAGTCAAGAAACAGGTGGTCCAGGGAGTACTTTCTTCTCTTAAAACTGCTGAAGCTCTCCTCTCAGAATATCTAACTTTTACATGACTAATATAAAAAGTTCTGTGTTTCTTCTTTAGTACAATGGAGTCAAG
This sequence comes from Actenoides lindsayi, assembly GCA_025331215.1. Lineage (NCBI taxonomy): Eukaryota > Metazoa > Chordata > Aves > Coraciiformes > Alcedinidae > Actenoides > Actenoides lindsayi. The sequence goes on along the minus strand of WTSP01012331.1, from coordinate 1,282 downwards.
TTACAAGAAATTCAGTGAAAACAAAGTGATTTGTTGGTTTAACCAGAGTTACTAGTGCAAGTTAAAGTCTACTTTGTTTAGTTAAAGTGTGAGTTAAAGTCTACTAAATTTTACTTTGACATGTTTATTCATGTCAAAATTACAAGTTAGCTTGTCTTGTCCTCATGTTAGTTGAACACTGTAGCAAATCCACATAGTGCTTGCTGGACGGCAAGGAGGGATACAGTAAGATCCAACCATTCTTCACATATTACTTTATTCTTATTTGTAAATAATTTAGTGAAATAAGTGGTTATTTTCTGAAATAAAAGCTTGTGAGCTTTAGAGAGAATGCTGCAGCCAATAGCAAACCTGCTGGAGGGAAATAAATTCTTTTTTTTTTACATTTGGGATTTTGAGATGCCTATGTTTCCATAATTGTGCCCAGTTTACCTACAGAGCCTGGGTATCCCCATATTTAACAGCTTTATGAGTTCTTTCACTCTTGGAACTAGAAGAAGTGACTCTAGCAAACTGACTGCCTAGTTTTCACACAAATTTTTCTTCTAGTGTCCTTGGTTTTCAAGGAGAATGAAGCATTACATCTTATAAAGAATAAGGAAGAAACTTCAGTTTAAATAGGCTATCTTGACAATTTCCGACAACGCACATGTTAATTGATTTTGACCACAGGCATCTTCTAGTTTTCACATCTTTCTTTTACTTATTTATTTATTTAGACATAAACTTTCATGAATCCAATTAGGAGCCCACAGGGCCTTCTTACAGAAAGCAAAAGCTGTGAGTAGAACTCATTGCGAGGTACTATTTTACATAATTCTTGATCACCATTTCTTAAGGAAAAGGAAGAATCCAAGAATATACCTGGTGCCATTTTTTTTTCTTTTAATTAAGTTTTTGGTATTACACAGAATCACAGAATGTTAAGGGTTGGAAGGGACCTCAAAAAATCATCTAGTCCAACCCCTCTGCCAGAGTAGGACCACCTAGAGCAGGTCACATAGGAATGCGTTCAGGCGGGTATTAAATGTCTCCGGAGAAGGAGACTCCACAACCCCTCTGGGCAGCCTGTTACAGAGCTCTGTGACCCTTACAGTGAAAAAGTTTTTCCTTATGTTTCTGCGGAACCTCTTATGCTTCAGCTTACACTCGTTGCCCCTTGTCCTATCATTGGACATAACAGAGAAGAGCCTGGCTCCATCCTCCTGACACTCACCCTTTACAAATTTATAAACATTAATGAGGTCACCCCTCAGTCTCCTCTTCTCCAAGCTAAAGAGAC